>CAHIKZ030000715.1:362500-385000 GCA_903632075.3 Acanthosepion pharaonis | reverse complement strand
ATTGGGTTTCAAGATTTCCTTAATTCCTCCTCTGTTCTGGATTGTCATCTTGTAATTTTTTTCACCATTAAACACGACTGAAATTCTTCACCTGTCTAAAATCTTTCCTTGAATCAAGAGCCTTTTGGTCGATAATCACTTTACTGCAACTACAATAAATTGCCATCACTTTTATTGCAAGCAGTAATCTGTTGTAAAATTATAGCTGTCACTTTTTAAAACCTTAATGCATTATTATTATCACTAACATTTCCAAATATTGATATCTTAATTGTAATCAATTTTGGTGATTTTTGTATTACATAGAAAAATTCTCGTGCATAAGAATAAAAATATCAAAATTATATGAATTGGCATTCAAAGAAATTCCAGATTCATATTTTTATGATTCTTTAGTTAGTTCTTTCTCCAAGATAATGACATTAAATCTAAACAGAATAGATTTTCTAATGATATGATAAATGAATTTGTGATTATAAATTCAATTCTGATCATTTATTTATGATAAAAACTGGTCATACTTGAATTTCTTGCTCTTACACCTCTTTCTAATTTCGGCATATCTTTCTCTAATTCCATTCCAAACAATATCACATAATAATTGAAATTTTCAAATAATCAATTCATCCATTAATTATAGAAGTTTAGAATATTCAGTACGTATTGTATTTCCTGATTTGTTTGATTTTTAAATTTCAGTCTGTATTAGTCAATTGCCAGAAAACTTTATTTTCTGAAGTTGAGTGTGCTTTTCTCAGAAATATTCCCAAATAGTGCTATATTTGTCTTGTATAAAATATTCAGAGTTTATGTTAAAAGAACAATCTTAATATTTTTTTCTCTCTCTCTCTCTCTTTTCAGCTCATCACAATGTATGATATAAAAGAAGTGTGCCATGATTTCCAGAAATTGAACAAAGCAGATAATTGTATTGTGATGATTTTGAAGAATGAAACGAAACTGGTGATAACCTCACAGGTTTGTGCCTTTCACTATCCCCCTTTGGGATTCGAACTTCACAGGTTCAGGCTTTTAGTTTTCTATATGACTTTTCATGATCAAAAAATTTCTCATCACATAGTCTGGTAAGAAAAGAGAAAACAAAGTCTTGAAAAAAAAATTGTCCTCTCTCTGATGTTCTTTGTCCAAAAAAAAAAAAATCAGAATCAAGATTGAGTCTACTTAATAGGTCTTGAAATATGTTAATTTTTGTGTTTGCCTACCAATACATTTCTTACCCAAGTAAAAGAACACTACTTTAGACAACAGGAGTATTCTCTCTTCTTTGTGAGTGTAAAAGGAAGTCATATGTTGTGGTTTTTTACCCCATAGTTGTGCATTGCAAGTTGTGGATACATCTTTTTACATCTTGTGATTTATGCCCGGGTAGTTTTAACTTTGATCTTGCAAGACTGATTCATAACCTGTGGAATTATGATCCAAGCATGAACTGTGTACAATAGGATGATGCCATGCAGGGAAAATAGTTTGTTGATAGACATAAGTTTGCCGTATAGGCTGAAGTGAGTTCTCTTGAATTGGAGTGTCAATCAAGCTTAATGGGTGTGTATCCTAGAGCAGGGTTTCCCAACTTTCTTTTTGTCATTGCCCACTTTCACATGGAAAATTTTCCACTGCCCACCAATATAATAAATATTCAAAAGTATACCAAAATTGTTTAGTAAAAGTTTCTTACTGGTTCGTAAATTGACTTTATGATGTAGTAAAAAGTTCAAAGGCAGTTAACAAATAATGCTGACTTATGAAGCAACTGCTATTGTTATCATATTAAAGAACAAATGAAAACAGACTTGACCATTGAAAACTATACATATTATTTAATTTTATGGTTAAAATTAGTTTTACATTTAGGGTTAGCATTGCAAGTATTCATAATTTAAATACTACACACTCCTAGCAACTAATAAGAATTCAGTAAATTTTTTGTTGTTCTTCTTCTTGCTATTTATCTGATTTATATAAAAAAAAATGTTATTTCGTTTGAAGAACTATTTGAATGTTAATGACACTTTTTAAGATTGTATGAAATACTAGAATATTCATTGTTTCTGGTGATATTTCCATCTTATCCAAGAAACAGTTATTCCCATTTAGCCTGTTGTTTTTTGATTTTTTTTAATATCTCTCTCTCTCTCTCTCTCTCTATCTATATATATATATATATATATATATATATATATACACAGGTATTTTGCATATTTTATATACAGGTTCTTTGAATTTTTTTTTGTGGTGGAGGTAGAAAATGTTGAAATATCATTTTAATACTCAAAATCTTATATTGCCCACCAAAATTTCCAATCATTCATCATTTTCTGTTCAGTTGCTAATCACCCACCCAACAGTTGAAGTTACCAACTGGTAGGTGATATTGCCCAGATTGGGAAACTCTGCCTAGAATATGCATGCTGGTTGCATCCAGAAAAACAACACTCAAACTACCAAAGACATAAATCAAAAGGGGTTCATATTTATAGTTGAAAAAAAATTAAATAAAATCTTTTTCTACGTACAGATAAAACAAACAAAAATACCTGTTGGTCACTTAAGTTTTATTTTTAAAGATAATTCTAAGTTTTGTAAGTAAATACTTTAAAAATGTCAGTCTGGAGTGATAATTGCATTAGTAGAGAGAGAGAAGAGAAAAAGTATAGGTAACAATAGTTTTGACCTTTTGTTTTTTTTAGATATATCTTTACAACTATTAGAATTAATACCACTTGAGAAGTAAATAGGTAAATGTTACAGTTCTCTTGCTCATTTCATACTTTAAGATCTTTTTTGTCCTTTTTAATTTCATCTTTGTTTTATATTTGTTATTGATATATACTTAACTTTGTGCCACAGATAGTAGAAATAGTAAAAAAAAAAATGATGCCAAACCTCCAAGTCAAAGATGGTCAGCTGATCTAGAAAATCAACATTTACCTGAATTCTAACTTACTTTTAGCAAAACACAACTTAATCATAAAGAATGCTTTATATTTGCTATTTTCTTGTTTTTGATCTGTTCTTTATAACATTAAATATTCAGAAATTTCCTGGTAATGATTTAGAGCAATGGTTCTCAACCTTTTTAAGCAATGGCACACATAGGAGCATATGAAAACATCATGGCAAACTTAGTACAATTTTTAAAAGGTATACATTTAAATGTTACGAAATAAAACCAAAACTTTTGAATTAAACAAAGAAATACAATTCTGTGAAAAAAGGTTACTATTCATTTATTCAAATACAACTTCCTATCTTTCTTTAAAACCACTCCAAATCAATTTTGATCAAAACTTTTTATTCCCTGTTTCTTCTTTTTTAATATTTCAAGTCTTTTTAGGACACAATGTTCATAGCTTTCCATAGCTTCCACTATTTTATTTCTCTAATATTTAAAATTTTTCCATACTTCTTTGTCCCTGTTTTGCCATTCATTCACAAAAACTTGTTAGTTTTCCTCCTATTTCTCTTGCTTTCAATATACCCTTGTGAGTGTTAAATTCTTCAAACCCTCTTTCCTTGTCATTAGTCCTAGACATTTCAGTTGTTTCTTTCTGAAGGTTGAGAATCACAGATTTAGAGCCTACCAGAAGAGACTAAAATTAGGATTGCCAGTACAGTTGTATATACTGGCATTTTGTGAATATTAATTACTGATAACAACATTTTTGTTTTCTCTTTTTCTGCAGGACAAAGTATTGATAAACCAGTGGAAGGAAGAAATCTTAGGTGGATTCCGTGCTTCAACGAAGATGCAGTCAAAAATGAACAAAAAGGCCAGCAAGTTATATGGAGCAGATGTCCCCATTGAACACAGGAATAGCAATGGCAGTTAGGAAACTATTTACTTTAGCAGCAGCAGCAGCACTAGAGACTTCTAGGTTGGAATAATGTTGCATTTCCAAAGAGAAGGGCTCTGGCACAAGTGTATTAACAAAACTCACCCAACCCTTCTTCCTTTTCCCCATCACACTTGACAGAAAAGACAAAAAACGTTTAGGAACAATTTAGAAAATTAAAAAAATATTAGAAAAAAAGAACAAACGAAAAGAAAATAACCAATGATAAAACTGATGTGGCTGATGCCAATGATGATGATGAGGAAGATTCTGGCTTGGCACTTACACCATTTAATGTCCGTATATTCATGGCCTTTTTTTTTTTGTTTTGTTTTTTGATGGTATTTTTTTGGTTTCATTTTTAATCCAAAAATCTTACACCGTAGAAAACTTTTTTCTTGCTTAAAAAGAAAAAAAAAAGAAAAAAACAAACAAAATGAAAAAAAAAAATATCAAAAAAACAAACATAAAAACAAAACAACTACAAAAAAAAATGTTCCCGTCTCAAATGAAAATGTAAAAAAAAAAAAAAAATTTGGAAAAAAAAAAAAACACAAAACTGAAACGCCAAAAATATTGTTTTAAACTGTCTTTCGTTCCAAAATATTGCACAGTAGGTGTCATATTTCTTTCCTTCCTTTTTTAACAAAATTTTAACTTGGGAAAAAAACAAATGTAAGGAAAGAAAAAAAATGTAAACAGCAAAAAAAAAAAAAAAAAATGGTGCGTCATATTCTTTCTATGATCGAGTGTTCAACTTAACAAAGATAATTTCTGATTGCCTCCCCCACACTTTGAGTTTGGATCACGTGGCAGGTTTTATCCATGTCCCAGCTTGATTTTATATGCTCACCTATCGGCCAACCAAACAACTGCCCCACCCCTTAAATTGTTCTCCCTTTCTCCAACTCATCCCACCCCTGTCGTCCCTGATTTTCCCACCCCAAATGGTGCACTTAGTATTGTTCATTTTTCCTGAACCATCTCAAGAACTGAGGGGAGGAAAAGAAGAAAACAAATTTTAGAAATAAGAGAAAAATTTCTTTTATACTTTTAAATTGCAAAGAATTTTAGGTTGCACTCTGCAGAAAAAAAAAAAACACATACACACGAAACAAAAACAAAAAAAAGATGATACTCATGCTACCAAACCCCAAATGATAGACTAAATGAAGTATGCAATCGGTATACATTTATATGTAATCTGTACATATAAATATCTTAATAGCTCATTGAAAGTTTATCATTATAGGTCGATATCTGTCTTTTTCATTTTATCTTAATTTATTTTATATTATTTATTGTTCTTTGATAAAATAAAAATGAATAAAGTGAAGAAGGGGAAAAATATATTTTCCTAGTTTGGGGAAAAAAAAAAGAAAAAAAAAAAGAAGAAATCAAAACCTTTAAAAAAAAAACAAAAAAAACATGGATTCATGGATTAAAGACAAAAACACCCACCCCCAAATTTTTAAATCATAAAAGAAACCGAAAATAAATGAATAAATAAATAAAATGTATGTATGCATAATTGTGTCTGCGTGTGTGTATGTGCAATTGATTACTGAAATGCAAAGATCACTCTTAAGTAAATCTTAGTGTGTATATGTATGTATGTGTGTGTGTGTGTGTGTGTATATATATATATATATATATATATATACACACACACACACACATATATAATTTGCAAGTAAGTATCTTTTAAACATACTTATGCATGTATGTATGGATCATATGTATCAAATGATTTTATGTATATATTTATATATGAACCTGTATAAATATATATATGTATAATCTTGATTATAAATATATGTATATTAGAGATATTGGTAATTTAAGTGAAAGAGATATCAGGTGCAGATTACAAAGTCATGTTCTGCAATGGAATGCATCAAGGACCCAAGTAATCACAAATATCCAATTTAATGTTCTCATAATTGTGTTATTGTTTTCTACCAAAGCACTTCTTCCTGCTAAAGTACAGTTATGCATTACAATGAAAATAACAGATTTTTCTTGTTCTTCTTATTCATTCAGACCAAAATAGTATATTTGCAATTGTAATATTTAAACAAACAAAAAAAAAATAACAAAAAAAGAACAAAAAAAAAAAAAAGAAAAACTGTAAAACTAAAACCAGCAAAAACAATATCTTCCTTTTTATTATTTTATGTATTCCTCAAACTTACCCTTTCCCTTTAATTTATAGGAAACAAGAAAAGTACCATTGTAGTAGCAATTTTTAATGCTTAGCACAAGAAACGAGCTAGTTGTAGTTGGACAATGGGGGCGGTGGATTTATGATTAAAAGAAGCAAACTGGGAGGGGGTTGGGGTAATGAGTTCAATGTTGCTAATAAAGTTCTATTTTCAATACAGAAAATTGTAGCACATCCCTTTCTCCCCTCCCTTTTACCAAAAGCAAAGGGACTCAGAATTGGGAATGGCATCTTCTGTATTAGCTTTTGTACAAGTTAGTCAAAAAGATGGTGCCTCTTTCTATGCAGTGCATATTGGACACAGCTTGCCAGTTCTCTCCCTTGAATTTTTTTTTTTTTTTTTTTTAAATCCTTTTACACCTCCTTTTCCTCTTCCTCTTCGTATCAACTTAACAAACCCACCATAGAAAGTCTTGACACGCCCACAGACACACCAAACACCTCTTCTTTTTTTTTTCTGATTAGTGAAGAAGTTCTGGCTTAGAATAAAGATTCTATATAAAGGAAAAATGTTAAGAAAGTAATGGAAAAACTTGAAAATGCTACAAGGTGAAAAGAGAATGAAAAAAAAAAAAATGGGGAGAAATGAAAAGAAAGCAGTCTTGGACTGGATCCAAAACAATGACTGGATGAATGTGAAGGATCTCAAAAATTTGTAATTTCCAAAGATGTTTTGAACTGGTTATTGGCACAAGAGAAAAAGTGGTTGACCAAAGATACAACCAACAGATATGTTAACAGAAGAGAAGAAAAAGTGCAAGAAACCAAAAATATAAAAACAAAATTTTATATATATATATATATATATATATATATATATATATATATAGACACATTAATAATTTCCTAATGAAAAACTGACTTGCCAAACGAGCTTCATATTAATTATTATACATTTGCACAACACATGTTTATTGTGAATGTGGAATACATCTTTGTTTTTGTTCATTTTTGGTGTTTATCTTTTATTTTCATTTTATTTAATTCTGTTAATATAGATTCCTCTATGTGTATATATGTGTGTATGTAAGTACTTGGTTGTATGTGAATATGTATGGATTTAATATAGTTTTCTTAATGTTACTGTTAACCTGCTTTAGATGTTGTGAATTTTAATTACTGGGTATTTTAGGGTAAAAGAAAGGGGAAAATTTTCTTATTTGTGAAGATCAATATTTAAAACAATTTTTTTTTTTTTCAAATTTTCTGCCCAGTTGCTTGAATTATAACAAGCCAGTAACACATTGAAAAATCACTTGAAAAAAAAATTCTCTTAGATTCTTGTATAAGCAACAAAAAATATTTGTAACTTAAAACATGTCTGAAATAGAAGTCTTATTACTAGTTGATACAGATACCACACACACACACACACAGACAGATATATATGTATATATATATATATATATAGTTGGATTGATGTGAGTTTGTAGCCCTGGCTTTCAAACTATTTGCGATCATCAGGCGATTGACTCAGGGTCACAAACTCACATCAATCCAACTAAATATGTTAGCTCTATCACTGATATTGAGCGCTTTCCAATAAGTACCGTGCATAGATAATATATAAATCATATATATAAAACATTGCACATATACATACATACACAAATAGGTTTTATTAAATAATACCAACAAGGTCTGTCTATTGAACTTTTTATATTGTCTTTCAGATTTCAAATGGAGGTGTTTTATATGAGGATTAAAATTACTAATGGACTATTTTTTTTTTTTTTTTTAGTACTTTCAACTTTCACAGTGATTGTCAAGAGTTGTGTGTCATCACTATAGTAAACAAGTTGTATTTGACTAAATTCCAGCATTTTTAGATTGCAAGAATTGTAATTTCGAAATACATTAATATAAAATTAAAAAAAAACAAAACAACAAAGAACTTTAACATCTCAGTTAGAAATTCGAAAGGCAATATTAAAAATTTTTATTTAATAAAATTTGTTTAGATTAATTCTTACTGCCTAAATACAGCTTTTATTTATTTATTTATATAATATAATATGACTGAATACAAGATTGATATAGATGGAATAAAATTCCAGTAACCAAAAACACAAAAAAAAAGTGCTCAATACAAAGTAGAGAGTATATATATATATATATATATATAATAACAGTACATACATTTTTATATATCAAGAACAGTTTTGGAGGAAAGATGTGTGAGAAAATGGTAAAAATTTTTGTGTGACGCATTTCATCCATTTGCTAGTTCGATGAAGTCCCAAAGGGCGAAATGTGTCACATGAAAACTTTTTCCACTTTGTCACGCAGACACACGCACACATATGTGTGTTGCATGCAAAAGTTTCCAGTATCTTCTTTTTACTTAAAACCAGAGACTGATGACACGGAAAAACTATATTTTAATAAAAAGAAAATACTAAAAAATCCCAACAAAATCAATAAGAGATAAATATAAATTTTTTTATAAATTTAATATGCTTCATTATTTATTCAGCTTCATCATATATTTCTGCTGGAGTTAAAAAGTGAAACATTAAATTTATTAGAATTTTTCTACTTATCCCTTATTTAATCACATGCATGTTCTCATACACACACACACACACACACACACACACACACACACACAGAAGCTACTTTTGTGATATAAAATATTTGTATAAGCTTATGAAATGTACTGGTACTAAAATGATGTATTTCTTTCCTAGAAATGCATTTTAGATCTTTCCTCATTTAATTTTAAAATAACTATGTTACACATATTCCAAATGTTTCCAAAGATTTAAAAAACAAAAAAAAACTTTCTCTTTTTATAAATAATGGTAATTTCATTCAGTTTTTCATTGTACATTATGGCAGTTTGTTTTCATAACTATTAATAAAACTGTCTTTTTTGCTTAATAACTGAAAATGACTTAGGATTAAAGTTTCTCTAAAAATATGTACAAGAAGCCCACAAATACATGTCTCTATCAACGTTTTATATATCTGTGTGACAGAATACACAGTTCACTGTTTATTTTATCCTCATAAAAATATGAACAAAAAATAATTTTATATAATCTTCATGTAGAAATGAATGTCCAAAAATGTCTTCGCTTGTGCACAAATACATTTATTTAAATTAAAAGAAAAAAAAAAAAACACATTTTTTGGTATTTGGTACATGATTGCATTTCAATGTGTTTCTATCTTTGCTAACCAATTTTCATAAAACTTTTTCTCAAAACAACTGGTTGATTATAAAAGTTTGTGTCAAAATAGGAATTTGTACCAGAAATTGAAAAGTAGTCCCCTTTTAAACACTTGTACAGAATTATTGTCTGAATGTATTCAGTCCCACTACACACACACACACACACGCACAAACTAAATCTAGAGTTTGCTGTATGCTTGCTATGTGTAAGGCCTTTTCTGGTCAGCTTCTTTTTTTTTTTTTAAATATCTAACACAGTCGTTATTCTTCTTGTGCTTGATTTTACATGTATATATCTTTGTATTCTAGCAATTGAATATTTATAAGTTTAGTCTTATTATGAAACCAACAGAAGTAGTATTCAGATCTAATAAAACTTATTATTAGAAGTGGTATTCAAGTCTTATACAACTTAATAATTTCAATGCCCAGGCAATAAAAAAAAAATATTTTTAATAAATTGGGGATGAAACCACTGTAAAAAATATATGTTTAAAGAGTCTTTCATATATTTAACTGTCAAGAAGGAAAATTTTAGTTTACTTACAATTATTATATCAATTCAGTGTTATCACTCGTTATTGTTGACTGGTCAGCAATTTCAGAAACAAAATGACTTTTTAACCTGTCTCATATTGCAAATACATTTTAATTAAAATTTTGGGTAGCATTAATCTTATTATTCAAGTCATAGAAAATATGAAGATATTTGAAAAAAATTATGATGGACAAAACATTTGAAATACCATTTAGCATCTGTTATGTACAAGTCTGTATGAAAATAGTAGGGCTAGCAGTGTTTTTGGTCATGTCTGTTTTGGCATAATTTGTACAGGAAAGAAGCATAAAAAAAATCAATTTTTAAAGATATTTTCTGCTCTTATAAAAAAATTTGTTGATGTGAATTTTATATATATATATATATATATATATATATATATATATATATATATTTGTTTTCTACAACTTTGAAAAGATTTAATGTTTTCAAAAGTTTCAAGTAAGGAACATTTGCCGTACAAAACAGGAAAAAAACAGCCTAAATAAAAGAAAAAAATTTTAAAAGCGGGGGGAAAAAACCCCTCTCCTTCCATGACATACATTTCTAGCTCAGAACCAGAAATTTGCTCTGTAAAAGACAATATACAGGATACAAATTGGGTGGGAAAAATGAGGTAAAACTCTCTCTCTCTCGATATATATATATATATATATATATATATATATATATATATATGCACATACAGACACTCAAAAACTTAGTGTGGTATTTGTTATTGTTTTGTTATTGTTGCCTTTGCTTGCTTTGTGCGTTGTTATATTTTATACATATTTTGCATTTCCACAAATGTTTAATATTGCTTTCAAATATGAAAAAATGACTAATTTGTTTATTGCAGTTTTCTACTAAAATTTTTATCTTTACTGTTATTTTTAAATATTCAAAACTTGGTCACTAATCTTTGTCATTTACTTTAGTCATTATTTACAATTATTTATTTCTTATTAAATTTTATTTTTCCCTTTGTATAATTCTGGTATTTCAAAATTAAGTTTAACTTTTATTGTCCTTATTTCAGAAGCTTGATTTTTGTATTTGGACATTTTTCACACTGGGTAATTATCACAAGTTTGATTCATAAATTCTTTAATTTAATTATTTAAAGATTTTTCTTGCTATATTTTAGAATTAAGTTCACTTTAAATCTTATAACTGCTACAATTGTGATTTTAATTTTTTTTTTTAACCTTGAGTGTTTCTTCACTTTTGTTATGCAGAATTCTGTACTTAGATTCTTTTTTGGTTTTTTTTGTTTTTGTTTTTGCTCAAATCAGAATCTAACTTGGGATTCTACAATTGTGTAAAAACAGTAGAACAGAAACACTAGTGTTAAAATATCTGATAGTCCATAAAGCCAATTTAAACAATTGGACCATAATGCAACCGCTGTTTGAAATCTTTATCATTCTCTGATTATCTTCTCTCCCCCCTCCTTTTCCATTAAGTCAATTCCTTGAACTTCACCCCGTCCCCAGTCCACCTGAAATATTGTTACAGTTTTCATTCCATCCCTTTTACAGAGTATAACCATTTTCTGTTTGTATAAAAAAATTTTTTCTTGAGGTTGACTTCATAAATATCGTTATCATTCACTCACTTAACTGTAGAAATAAATGTACAAGCACACACACATACAAACACACACACACACAGTCAACTTAACGATGCAAGTATTTAGGAGTTATGTCCCTTAGTGTAATCTGCGATATTTAAGTCACAAATTAATGCTCGGTCTGACTTTCTGTTCTTCACACACACACACACACACACACACACACACACAAATATATAATGTTAGTGTGAAAATACTTTGATATTCAGTGTGATTAGATATTTAAATAAATTTTGTTAAATAAAACCAAACAAGTCTGCTTAATTTTGTATTCTATTTTCCAATTTTTTTTATTAAAATGTTGTATATGTGGGATCAAAATTATAGGTAAACTGCCCTAAGTTCATGTTTTGTTCTGTTTGTGTTCAAGTATTTTTGACAGTCTCGGTCATTATCAAGAACTGGGTGTTGTCAGTATGGTAGACAATCTTTTGTTGGCTACATCTTGTTATATTTTTTTTTGAAACTTTAGAATTCAAATTAATCCAAATATACATCTTCATATATTGAATATATTTACTTGAATTACGTTTGATCAAGGGTGCTTTACTGATGGTTTCCCTTACAAAAGGAGGGCACAAGTTGGATCCTTGCCAGGAAACATATTTTCTTTACTAGGATTTTCTCACAAGCTCAGGCCAATAGATCTAATACACACTGTTTAATAAATAAAAATGGTGGTGGGGGGCGTCTATTTCAAATACAAAGTGTCCACTATAATAGCATTTGAAGTAATATAAATGTTGGATTAAAAGTAAATCTATTAATTCTTTAGAAATGTATATTGCCATTAAGTTGGGGTCATAAAAATCCGTAAAATGTAAAAGGTTGTTTATGAACTTTCAAATGCTTTAGGACTTTACATATTCCATAACAATATTAAATCCTTACATTGGCCGCACATGCTCTACATTCTCTTGTAGATTGACTTGTTACCTGTCAAAACTTCATGTAAGTCATTTATATATCAATCATTACATATAAAAAAAAAACTACTAAAATATAACTATTAACATAATACAAATATTAGTAAATAATGCCAAAATACTATTTAGCCCTCACTTTAAATGAAATATTTTTCACTACAGGAGATGGTATTTTAGAGTGTCTATAAAATATTTAACATGTCTTTAAAATAATAATGTATATAAATATTTTATAGATTTTTCCGGTACAATCCACCTCCAAAAAAAATGAGTCTTTTGTACTTGATGCCATTTGTACAATATGTAAATTCTAATGTTCCCAAAACTGGCAGGATGTAGCCAACAAAATCTTGTTTACCACACTAATAACATCCAGTTCTTAATGATTAAGATAGACAGAATTATTTAATTGATCCATAATTTTGATCCCAATGTCCATCTTATTTGAATATTTTGGAAAAATACAATAAAAATATTAAATATTATTATTGTTGGTTGAATTTAACAAAACTTGTTTAAATGAATTTTTGCTGCTTGAATATATATATATATATATATATATATATATATATATTACAGAAGATAAGATTTATAAAATATTGCTATTACATTAGAATCTTTTCTAATGAGTCTGTGTTCTAAACTAAAGGTGTTGTATAATATTTTTGACTTATCCTCTCTTTCTCTCTCATTTAAAAAACAAACATTTACAATGAATACAGGTAGAGAATTGCTGTGGTTAAGGAGATTAAAAAAGGGGTGGTGTCTATGATATTTTCATATATTTTTCTTTGTTTATTTTTTAATTACATTTCCCCATTCCTGAAAAATGAAAGAAAAAAAATTCTAAGTGATCTTTCTCTTCTCATATATGGCATATTAAGATAAGCAAACGAAAACAAAAATCACCATCAGAGGAATGAATGCCACTTTTTCTTTCAAATTAAATTTTTTGTGATGATTTTATAAAACCAAAAAAAAAAAAACATACAGAATCCATTCTGTCAGAGGAATTTCAACTCAGAAGAAAAAAAAAAAAAACTAATAACTAATTTCTGTTTCTGCGATTGCAAACAAATAAAAAAAATGGAGAAAAATACTAAAAGTGCATCTCTAAAAGGAAAGAATGAAATATAAGAAACAAAATGTTTTTGTTTTTTTTTTTTTAGTACCAGTCTGACCACTGAAGTGGGTAAAAAAATATTAAATTTATTTGGTAAAATAATTTTCCGCTTTACTCTTTACCTTGAAGGCAACGTGAATTGCTTGCACAACTTTTCATCTGAGAAATTCTGATCTTTGTTTTTTGTAAATTTGTTGCCTCACATGTCAATAATTTTTACAAGCTATGAAGATGAGATTTAAAAAAAAAAAAAATGTCTGCAAGCTTCAGGTCCACTCTAAACTGAGTGTGGTGTTTCCACCCAAATAATAAATGTCTATAATTATGAAAAAGATTGAGAAACTCCAATAGTAGAAGAACGTATTTGTTTTGTAGATAAATTTCTTATTACTTTTTATCTCTTGAGTAAAACCTCATGTCTTCTGTTTAGTTTTCAGTTTTCCTCTCAAGAAAAACTGATTCATGCCTGCAACATTTTATAAGACATTTTAATATTTGAAAACTAATGTTGTTTAAAGAAAAGAGAATGTTATGATTTTTTTTTTTCTTCATCTTTATTTTTCATCTCCATAAAGATTTTCTTATG
This sequence comes from Acanthosepion pharaonis, assembly GCA_903632075.3. NCBI lineage: Eukaryota > Metazoa > Mollusca > Cephalopoda > Sepiida > Sepiidae > Acanthosepion > Acanthosepion pharaonis. Next base: position 370,935 of record CAHIKZ030000715.1, on the reverse strand, counting down.
TGTGTTGGTATAATTCTGTGATTTAAAAATTCTTGAGTACAGTTAAATTCAATCTCTCCTTCCCTCCTCACTTTTTGCAAGTAAATATATCCCAACCAGGTGTAAAAATTGTTCCTTATAAGTTTGTGTGTGCGTGTGTGATACTAAAGAAAACATTTTTGTAAAATAGTGATGCGATGCAATGTGAAGAAATTTAGCTTCCAAAAAAAAAAAAAAAATCCTTTTCTTCATTCCCCACCTCCATTATTGATATTCTCAATCTTTTCCCTGGCAATTGTCATACATCCAAATACGTTTCTGCATTTTCTTCTGACAACCTTCTAACACATTTTCCTTTTTGTCTTTTCATTATATTTTTGGGACTGGGCCAAGTTTGGCAATAGCCCACATTTATGGAACCCTCACAAGGAACAAACTCCCTATCAACGGCTTTTGAGATGAGAATTGCATTCTAATAGTGTTTTTTTTTTTTTTTTTTTTTTCTGTGCATAATAATCACTTTTAAGAAATAAAGTTGGGGATATTTAGGCCTTTATTATTGAAAAAAAATGTTTTTCTAGATTATTTTATTCTCTTTTCAGAAAAAAATGAATATTAATTGTTTTTTTGCTGTACCTATTCGTCCTCTATATAGCAGCGGGTTTTTTTAAATTGCTAATATTAATTTTATTTCCCATTGTTAAGTAAAAATCACAACTCAAAAGCTCATATGAGTATCTGGTTTAAATTTGGTCTTAGGATCAGCCCACTGCAGCCAGACTTGAAAAATCCACAATAGCTAAGTACTTAAACCTTGTACAATTCCTAACAGAGTAACCTCCCTTGTTGCATTCAGGTTTTGATTTTTTTTTTTTTTTATGGTATCTGTTTTTAATGTTAGTTCATGAGCTTGTTAGGAATATCTTCACACGTTTGTGTAAAGTCTATATATAGTTTATTCAATATGCGAATTGTCATTAGCCTATTATCTTATGCACAAAGTTTGAAATAACGTAACATCCCTTTCTTACTCCCCACAGCCCTACTCTGATGGAAAAATTTAGTCCTGAAATTATGCAAAAGATGACAGGTGGCTTGTTTGTAAGCATGTTTACCTGTGTGTACATGCCAACATGTTTTTACTTACAAGTTTACTGATAGATATTTTTTCTTTATCTACCTTTATATATTTGTAAACTTGTGTGTGTGTGTGTTTGTTTGTTTGTTTGTGTGTGTGTGTGTATATAATAAATATATATATATATATATATATATATATATATATATATATATATATATACCCCACACACTTACCTTTTACTTCTATAAAAATGGTAGTTAATGAATTTAGTAATATTAATGTATATATACAACCTCTTTGATTAGCAAGAGGCTTATGCAGTCATTTTTAAAAAAAATTGTTTAGATCACCTTGGTGATATATTTACTGTTTACATATATCTGCATTCTTCGCTCAAGTTGCAAACGCATTTTTAAGATCTGCTGTTATTTCTATTTTTGTAAAGATATCACCCCCCATCCATCTCTCCCCTTTCTACTTGCATCTATATGTGAGTGCATGTGTGCGTGTGTATATGCGTGTGTGTATGACATTCTTATAAATGATGCAAACAAATTCTAAAGCAAAATAGGGAAAAAAAAACCCAGCATTTTAATGTTGGAAGCGACAGGTAAAAAAGAATCACATTTCTTTTTACTGTAAAATAATTGATTATATATTGAAATAAAAAAAGATTATTATTGTTGTTTACTTTGAATTTAAATGTAGCTGATGCATACAAGGCGTTATTTAATAGAGAAAAGAATATTATTTTTGTTGTATTATAAAAAAAAGTCTTTCAAATCTTTATTATTTAGATAAGAATTTAAAAACAAACAAAATACTCAGAAATCCTAAGCATTCAGAAATTTATTTTTTCAATTTTTTTTTTTCTTAATTTTTTAATTTATTTATTCATTTTGGTCAGTCATAAAATTCAAGGCCACTGTTCAAAGGTTACCACATTGCGATTTATTTAATCTTTTTCTATTTTTAAGTTAAATTATTACATTCCAAAATCTGTTGGCATTCTAGAAGAAATATTTAAAAAAAAAAAAAAAGATAAGCATTTATTGGATAATAACAGTTTGAGTAAAGGCAGTATCTGTTTGGTTTTTTTTTTTTATTTAACTCCACTGGTTTCAGATGGTCAAATGCAGTTCTTACTCTAAGTTTAAAATGTCAAGATAACTGCTGAAAATCCCCTCTAGATTGTTTTTGCTGCTTCTACAAAATGTTATTTTTGCTGTTGACTTTAATAGCGGCCTAAATTTGTTTTCTTTATAATGTCAAAAAGGATAAGTATGTTTTTAAAATGATCAGAAGGTACTTTTTGCCTTGTCAAACTTTGGACATTGACCGAAATTTAAAATTTAAAAAGGAAAAAAAAAAAAAAAATTCACCAATATTCCTACTATAATTTGTCTCTCCCTCCTCACCTTTCCCAACCCCCCACCCGTTTCAAATTAATATTATTCTATTTTGGCCCTAATATATTTATTCTGAATTCTCTTCTAAACTGATTGATATAATTTAGAGACATACAAATAGCCATGTTTATTATTCTGAATTTACCAACAAAAAAAAAAAAGAAAAAAAAAACAACTGTGTGGAATGAATTTCAAGAGTCGGTTATTAAATCCCTACAAGCATCCCGAGACAAAGCCTGACATTCTCAATGCTTCAGCTGTTTCATCTCTGTTTATCATTAGCCGATTATATGAACATCAGATTATACTTACAGGTAAACTTTTTTTCTTTTTTCTTTTTTTTTCTAAAGAATATATTGCAGCCAAAAAAGAAGTTGGCAAGATGTTTTAAAATTATTTATTTTTAATAGAAATCCCAAAGATTTCTTATCTGGAAAAAGCTAGATTGCAAAAAAAAGAACCCAGCATAGAGCATTTTCATATACTTACATCTCCAAGAGATTTTTATTTATATATATATATATATATATATATATATATATATATAAGCTTTAAGATGATAGCACAGTCCTTTTTCTTTTCTTTTTTTTTTTTAAATATCAACAAACTTTCAGTTGACTTTGGATATTTATGATTTATTTTTTATGCATTTTGATGCAATAGAAAAAAATTGGTTTGAAATTTTGGCTTCCACCTCAATTCCCAAGCTATTTTTCAAGCCTTAACTAACTGTATCAGTTTTATGAACTGGAATATTTTATTAACAAATTTGTTATTTTGCAGAAATTAATCCCAAGTAAACTAATTTTATTATTTAACTAAACTTTTTTATCTTTTAAAGATTGGGCTAGATTTTTTGAACATTCAAATCAGTAGGTTTTTTTTTTTATTAATTCCATAAGGGATATAAATTTCTAACAACTGTTTTTTTTTTTATTTATTTATTTAAATGCACCAAGTCTTTGATAGTTAATTAAAAAAAAAGTTTTTGTTCTTGTTAATTAACTAAGAACAGAAAGTTCAGGACTTAATTGGGATGCAATGTCTCCTCCAATGGTACAACATGGTTGATGAAAGATGAGTGTGATTCTCATATCATTTGGAAACACAAACATTTCAGATTTGTGCTCAAAGCTTTTAAGATACAATCAGTTACTTTACATGCTGGAAAATTAACAGAGAACAGTAATATGTGATGTTGTATTATTAAAATAAAGCTTTCCTGTATATAACCGGTAGTGAGGTTTGGCTGAAGATTGCTAGAATTGCTGGTTTTTATTTGCAGCACCTGAAAATCCTATCTGGTCACCTATTACATGAGTCTGGTGGTCAAATCATTTCCACAGATTTCACTCCTGTCATCAGGTTTAAATAGGTAATTATTAGTTTAATTTTTCAAAAAATTGATTTAAAAAAATCTCTCATACCCCTGAAAAGTTACATTCATTTTAAATTATTTTATTTTGTAAAACTTCATGCTATAGCTGAATATTTAAAAGAAAAAAAAACACCAATTCAAATTTACCTAAAATAAAGAAGATTATATATATATATATATATATATATATATATATATAAACAAAAGGAAAACTTAGCTGACACTTTTCGTCCTCTGACAGACTTTTCAAGGCAAATGTAACATCTATCCAAAACAATTTATCCAATTTTAAAAATATCAAAATCATTCCAACCACATCCAAAACTATTATGCATATGTTCAGAACCAAAAATACCCATAAAAACTAATTCTAAAGCAGGTATATGTTAAATAAATTGCAAGAACCATTCCTAATAATACATTGGGGAAACTTGCAGAAATTTAAAAAAAAAACAAAAACCCTATGAACACAAAAAGGATCTTGTACACAATAGTTTATTAAATGCATTAGTTTAATAGAATTAATCAGAACATTGATCTAAAGAATGGCACACTTATTAAAAAAGAAAGTAACTAACTTAGAAGGAAAATTCTTGAGTGTGCTGCTATAAAATCTTACCAAAATATAAATCTGCACCCCAGATTTTTTTCAAATATTTCTATTCATGAAAGAATTGCTCCTTTCCCAAGTCTGACATACATGACTAAAAATGTTAAAAAATTTTAAATGTTTAAATTCATAAACTTCTTTCATTTAAAATATATCATACATAAATTAATCCCAAAATAATTTAAATATTAATTACATTATAAAAATAAATGAAAAAAAATTTAACAATGTAATTTTCTCACTTGTTAATTAGACATTAAATTATATCACTTAGCATCTTCCATAGTTTACCTTGACTTTTCAGCTAACCTGAGAAATATTTATGAGTGTCTCATAAATTTAAAAAGTTTTGAAAAACTAACAACATTTTTACTCTTTGTAAATACTTGTTACAAAATAAAAGTCTGCTTTGATAAAGTCTATCAGAGGATGAAATGTGTTGGCTAAGATAAGTTTTCCTTTTGTCTTTCTTTTTACAGATATATTTTAATTGTATCTGAAATTTTACACCCACACCCACACACGTATATAATTTTTTATCCTTTTTGTCTGTTGGTATTTTAGTATTTTTTATTGCTATGTAGTTCTTTGTTGTTATATTTCTTTATTTATTTTCCTCGCACTTTGCCTTGACTAGAATTAAACAGTAAAACCCCCTTTTTTTAAGCTGCTGGTACAGCGAAACAAACATATTTATCAATGTATCCTATGTAAGTATAGATATGTACGAACCAATCTGGAATTGGTTATTACTTATCAATTGGAATCTTATGATTTTTGTCTAATTTTCCTTTCTTCATTTTAATATATATATATATATATATATATATATATATATATATATTTTTTCTTGTTAAACTAATATTTTGTTTGTGAGATTTTTACTTCAAAGTAAAAGCAACTCTCTTCTAAACTTTAAGTTGTATTTTGTATAATTCAGTCTTAAAGGTAAAAACTTGGCCTTTTGATGATAATCTAAAGAAAAAGGGAGAAAACATTTTCATAACTATTACCAACTTTAGGACTACAATAAAAAAAATAAAAAAAAGAAAATGGAAATAGCACACACGCACAAAACACTCAACCAGTGTATAAAATGGTAAGTATTTCAAATAAGGGTTTCTGGGGTATGAACATATTTTCCCCCCAATTTGGCCATTACTGGTTGTTTGGTGATTTTCTTCAGTAGATAATGTTTTTGCCCCAATCTCCATAAACACATATATACGCATTTTACAATTCTGTTCACAAAGTAATCAACGGCTGGCTGCCAGCTCTTATTTAGAAATAAAAATTAAAAAAAAAAAAAAGGTTTTCTTCTGGATTCGCATTATGCTGCTATCCAGTGTGTATAGTTTTGGCTGGAAAAACAGGGTTTGACACGCCATGCCAAATCTTGACACCAAAAGAAAAAGAAAAAAAAAATCTTTCCTTCTATTCAGACTAAAGTTGTAAAGTTCTAATGAATTAATAACAATAAAGATTCCTTTGTCTATATGGAGTAAGGAAAATTTAGAATTTTGTTTTCTTGTCTTATTCTTTTGAAACAAAGAATCTAAATAAGAATCAATGTGTATATTTTTATGCATTGTGATTCCCCACCCCACCCATCAAATACACAAATAATGTTCAGTCCATATATAGGGTGTTTCAAAAGTCTCTGTCCCATTACGACACTGTATATCTTAATAACTATTGAGAATATCAAAACACAATTTATATTTCCTGAAAGCTAATATTTCCACGTTTCTATACAGATTTTTACAAATGTTCAATGTGAGTGCCGCAGGTTACATGACAAACATCATAATGATAATTCAATTCTTGCCAAATGCGACCAAGCATAGTGTTGTCAGTGGTTGACAAAGCTTCAGTTATTTGCATCTTCAGATCATCCATGTCTCTGGGAACGGGAGGTACATACACGAGGCCTTCCAGACATCCCCAGAGGAAGAAGTCACATGGTGTGATAGGTGGCCATCACAGTCTGTCCAGAACATCCAACCAATCTCTCGGGCAGAGTGGTGTTCAAAAAATGAAATTGAATTAAATTAAAAGAAGAAAACTTGACACTTTTAGCTTTTAAATAGTACCAGTTCAATCATGCTACCATTTGTAGTTCATGACGTAAGAGTTCTTAGAATGTGACGTAGACTTTTGAAACACCCTGTATATTTATTATCTGTACATTGCCATAGTTTCTTGTGTTGGAACTTTTAAAGAATTTGGGATTTATTTATGACAGACACATAAAAATAAACAATGCAATATTAAAACCTTAAAAGACAAAGTTCTAAATTAAACGTTTTGTCTTTCTTGGATTAGCAGTGGATTTTTGGATTACAGTTGTTTACAAATTCTCTCACAATGTTTGTGTGTGTCCCAGATCATTCAGAATAGATGTTGTTATTCAGAGAAGACAGGTGTAGGGGGTGGCCTCCTAGGTTGTGGCTGGAAAGGTCTGTGATTCATTTGAAGGCAATGGCAACCTCAACAGGTAAATCTGTATCAGCACAGCTGAACCTGGGATACATACAGAAGAAAGAGCTGCATGACAGATACATAAAACACTTACCCTAGTGGTAAAAGGGGCACAGTCTCTCAGACCTTGCAGATGAGAATTCAAGGTCATTTCAGATGAAGGGCTTGTGACCACAGAAACATGCACAATGGCTGATTGTAACTGATACAAGCCTTATGGTGTCATCAAGCAGAACAACTTTATTGCACACAAGAAACTTAGGCAATGCTTAAATATCATGCAAAGTTTGTTTTACATTTTATATATATATATATATATATATATACATATATATAATTTTTTGGAAGCTGAGGAACTAAAAACACATTGATTCTTATAAATCTTCAGTTTATACCATATTGGAAAAATTTTCATTTTATATATATATATATTTTTTTTTCTGGCTGAAATAGTAGCATATTTCCCCACTAGTGCCACAGATCAGTGTTGGAACCTGGATAAAAGCCAGGATTTTAAATGCTGATATTCAACACAGGCAGGCCCCACTTGGAAGGTTGGTGTAACATGATCTTCCTACCGAAATTCCCCACCATTTAGCTTTGTGTCATACTAAGCTAAGCTTAATAAATATCAGGAAAATATTTTTGTTTTAATAAAATAAAAAAATATTTTTAGGTTTTTCCCTTAAAGAAATAGTGTAGAAAAAAAGATGATTATAATTGTATCTTCATCTTCACAGGAACCTTGTTCCTCTGTAAAAGTTTAATATGCCAGTGTTGAGTTTTTTCAGACTATTTTGATGTGTGTACAGTCATCTTTCCAAAAAGTAATTTTCAAGTCTCTGTTCTAAAAATGATTCCTTTTCCGTGAGAGGTTTTATTGTGAACTACAGCCTGTCTGAAGTTATTCTGTAAATCACATAAACCTCAATAACTCAAAAAATCCAAAACCAATATTTGTCAAATTTAAACTAGTCCATTTCCACCTTTGGTAAAATTTCTAACTAAATTTTTTAGACACTTTTAATGGTTATATTTTGAAATATTTAGAATTTACATAAATGGACTGACTAAAGTTATTATGCAGCTTAAACTAATATTAGTTTAAGGCCTCTGAAATCTAATCAAATTTATTTTTTCCATAATATATGTTGAAATATGTGTTATGAAAAGGATTTAAAGAACAGAAAATAACAGTTATTGTGTTAGATAATGTCCACATTGGAGATATCAAGGAGATCATTGAATGATAAAGTGGACTGTTGAAAATATAACTCTGTTGAGAACTAGAAGCAAAGGTAAAGGCTTCAAGAATTTGTCTCCTTAAATGGAATGATGACAAAAGAGATAGTGAAACAACCGTTTTTGATCAGGCTGAAATTGAGAGGGTCAAGATGGACAAAAGGTGCAGAATATTTTGCAAATTGGGAACTTTCAACAAATCAAGGCAAAGTCCTCGCAGTAAAGCACATATTTTAAAATGTCAAAATTGGGCCA
>CAHIKZ030000715.1:317500-360000 GCA_903632075.3 Acanthosepion pharaonis | reverse complement strand
AGCTATTGGAGTAGAAGAGACAGCTACATTTAACAGTTTCAACAGTGAAAGGGTGTGTGCGAGATGCCAGCCTAGTAGAACGCTTAAATTCATGAAGTTTGGGAACTAGCAAAAGCAGATCCTCGGAGCAGTTACATTGAAAGTATTTGTAAAAAAAGACAGAGGAAGGCGACAGCACATCTGTGAGAGAGCGAAATTTTTTTTGGAATCAAAATTTCGGTTGAAGATGGAACAGAGCTCATTTTAATTCAATTTAATTCAAATAATTATATTGAAGTTTTCGGCTCTTGTTTTGAAACATGAGACCTCTTATGTCACGAGTTGGAATCATATTTTTAAATAAATAATTATATATATATATATATATATAAAGACAAAAGGAAAATTTAGCCGAAGCATTTCAACCTCTGATGGACTTTTCCAATAGTTTTTCTTTGTTAAAACCCATCAGAGGGTTTTCCTTTTGTCTTTATTCATATTGTCCTCTTAAGATCTATTCTTAATTATAACTGAATTTTTACACATAGTATATATACATTTTTACATCCATCCATACATATATATTTATTTAAAAATTATAACATAAGCATTTTATAATATTCACTACAAAAGTAACCATTTTGTTTCAATACTTCTGTTGTCAAGTGATGGTGTTGATTGCAAAACCAATTGCAATAGAGGGAACATTATTACATAATTTATGATGGCCAATCAAAATACAAGTATATGATAATTCAAATAACTTGGCAACAGATCCTAGATACAATTTATTAATGCTTTAATATTAGATTAGATTGGAAATCTGTATAACTTAGTGCTATAGTGGAACACACCTATTCTACAGTTAATAGACTCTCCCACCTATAATAAGTAGTAGTAGTAAGAGTAACGTGTAAGTCGGCTCAGTAGGTCGAGCAGTCAGTCTATGCCGGATGACCATTAGTCGGATACTAAAGTATCAGCGATCACAACTAGATTTACTCTGCGTCATACCTATTATATGAAGTTCATAACGTTTTGTACGTCGAACCTATTTTAGGACCGACTTAGAACAAATACAAGCCTCCACTGTGAAATCACTCCATAACACTGAGTAACTTTTAATTTACTAATTTAAGGATAAAAATTACAAATATTAAATTTTAAATATTACCTTGGTTGAAGTTTAGAAAATTACAAAATTATTCAAAGAAAAAATGAGCAAAATATACTTATATTTTCATGTGTTGTTCTTAGCTATATGTTAAGTTTTCTTTTTGAATCAGCACTGATCTAAGAGGTATACATTATTGCAACAAATTAGCTACCATGATAAGGGTTTGTCTGCAAATTTAGTGGACAAGGCAATAAGGTTTATAAACGACAATACAGACATAATCACGTCATAATGCACAAACACATAAATATAATAGAATATATAAACATGCAAATATATGAACGACACAGGGGATGAAAAAGGAATAGAAGAAATAAGATTACTGAAAAAATAGAATAAAAATAGAATAAAATGGGGATAGACAGGAAGTAGAATTAATGGAAACACACACACATATACATATATGTATATTGTGTGTGTGTGTGTGTGTGTTATATATTTATTTATTTATTTTCAAACAAGTTTCTTATTTTTATAATAATCTCAGTTATAAGAGGTTTGTCTTTGTAATTCACCCGTGAGGATGATCTCGAAGGAGATCAAAAGTACTTAGGTAGGAAAAAACTATGTGCCTTATCTGATGAAAATCATTTTAACATTTAAGAAACTGATTAAAGAACTGGAAAGGATAATTATAAAAATAAATAGATATATCTATATTATTCAAGGAAACATGTTTGAATTACGATATTCTGCCTATATATATATATATATATATTGTGTGTATTTAGGCAGCATATTTTCATTTATACACGTTTCATTAAATAATATAGACAAGTGTTGTTTATTTATTTTATGTAAAATTTTTTCGTATCTTCTGATAAGTTTGGTAACATTATTATTAACCGAAAAAAAGAAATTACAATATTTATCCATTATTTTTTAATAAAATCTAAGCTTTCGGCTTACTCAAGCCATTATCAAAGATGTAATTACAAACATATCAAACAATATACGGACACGACAGTGATGATAGTCTGTCATTGTTTATTATATGCTTTAATATTTATATATTATATGTCATTATATGCGTGTGTTCATCGTTGCTTAGTGATCCACTATGTAAACAAAACAATGACAGACTATCATCGCTGTCGTGTCTGTATATTGTTTGATATGTTTGTATTTACATCTTTGATAATGGCTTGAGTAAGCCGAAAGCTTAGATTTTATTAAAAAAATAATGGATAAATCTTGTGAATTTCTTTTTATTTAATGAAACGTTTTATATTTAATATATATATATATATATATATATATATATATATATATATATATATAATGTCTGATTGAATAAATTGCAAACATTATTATGCTTATTTTTATCATAATCCCTTCATATTCACATATTTTGTATTTATATGAAAGGTTTATGATAAAAAGTAAGCAGACATAATGTTTGTAATTTATTCAATAAGACATGTCTTAAATATTGGCACTTAATAGTTTATTTACATTATTCAGACTCATCTTCATTGCCATAGTCACAATGCTTTGGCTGTTGTACACTCTGGCCTTCTTCAGATGATCAGAATTTCAAACTGAACCCTTTATTTCATCCACTGGGGTAGATTGTTCTAGTTCCACATGCCATGCCTCTTCTGATGTCTCAGTTATTTCCCTTTAACTCTCCTAGTTTTTGGGTTCATCACAGCTGTAGCCTGTAATCATAATACCTCATCTCAGAGATATAGACAGATAAAAAGTTTATATTTTGAGGCCATTTGTTTCAGTCTGTTTGTACTTTTAACTCATTCATTGTTATTTTGGATATTTGAACCCTTTACATAGAGCTTAAGATTTCCTTCAAATTAAATTTATCACACTAATGACACTAATGGGCATCTTCGGCACTGATTTTGTTTTTCTGCGTAGGACTCATTTGTGTATAAATGGGGGTTTTGACCAGAAATCCTTCTCTGCAAATCAAGATGGTTTGATTGATTTTTTTTTTTTATTGATTATCAACCCTTTCTGGGCTGTTCAAAGCCAAAACATATTTCGCATTGTAGGAAGTTTCTTACAGTACCTGGTGTTCTTAAGCAGCCCCCCTCATCTAAGTACTGGCCAAGCTCAATGTTGCTTTACTTCAGTGATTGAAAAAGCGGTTTCAGCATAATATATATATATATATATATATATATATATATATATATATATATATATATATATATATATATATATATAAAGACCCCATAAACATATATATATATATATATATATATGTTTATGGGGTCTTCATTAATAATTCAGTTTTGTACTTTTTGGAAATTTTTTTTTATATTCAGAAATATAAAAGGGAAGGGACAAAAATAAAACAGAAACTGATTAATAAATATAAATTAATTGAAGAACAGTTTTTCCCATGACACCGCTATTATTTTAGCAACCGTCACTCCTCAGTAATATTTTAAAAAGCTATGTTATAATTTTAATAAAATCTAAACATGAGAGCCAATTTATACTTGGAGGCAGAGGGGGTTCTTCAAAATTTACAAAATTATTAATATAAACACTATTTATTTATTGACTTGTTTGTTTACAAGAATAATTTTATATTTACAACATTCTAAAAACTAATGCAATATCATTTACCAATTTATAAAGAAATAAATATAAAAACACTTTTTATTCATAAATTTATAAACATTTGCTAAATTATTAAAATATTTGAGCCAACTATAAGAAAATCCTTATTATTACCATTTTATAAAGTTTGAATTGATTGGCAATTAGCCAATGTTCTGCCGACAATTCCAATAAACAATCTAATACATAAATAGTCTTTATTATTTTTGTTGTCAATTCTCAAGAACAAAGAAAATGTATAAATTTACTTCTATCATCTGTTGAGATTTTATTACAATTCTAATCATAACTTTTTAAAACAAATATGGCCGAAGAGTGAAGTGAATTAAAATAATAGCAGTTTCAATGGTAAAATCTTCCAAGATTACCAAAAAAATGAATTAAACCTGTTCAAACAAAGTTCATTACTGAAAATGAACAATTCTGACATAAATTTCTTGTAACACTGTGAACATTTGTTTTAGAACTAAGAAAATTTGCTCAGAATTTTAATTTTTTTTTTTGGCGGGGGTGGTAGATAATAATGGTTTAGTGATACAAGTCTTACTAATTAACCCATAGCTGGAGGAGAAGAGGTGGATTCATGCCTTTCCTAAGGGTACTTACTGTTGTGTTCTTTGTCATCTCTGGGTCTCCACACTACTACATGAAATAGAATCAGCGAAAAGAATGTTTTCTTATTCGTTTTATTAGGAGAGAGTGTTGGCAGCTTGGATTTTAAGAGGCAACAAGAGGAATGACTTCACAGAAACGCATGTTGCACGTTGACTCAGTGTCCCATTACAGGTGGTCTTAGTCTTTCAACCTGGGTGTGAGAGGCATATTGACACTTCAGAATTCTTGTGACCCTTTATTGAATTCGAGCTGTTTTGGCCTTGTACCCAAAACCCAGACAAAGGCAATCCATCATTGTCAGAATACCACACACATGAGGTACTCTGGCCAATTGCTGACCATTTTGGTCTTTGCATTCTGTAACAAGTAAAAATGTAATTTTGAAAAGATCTATCACGGTCAAGATCATATTGTCATTGTGAAGGCCACTATCAAAATATATTACAGAATAAGCTTCCATTCAAATATTTTATATTTCTGCCTTTCACTTCACTTCTATATTATATGTTTTGAAACTATATATATATATATATATATATATATATATATATATATATATACTGCGTTTTTGTTTTTTTTTTTAATTTTTCTCTTTCATGGATGCCATGGTCTTTGGAGGCTTGTTTAAATACCAAGTTAATGGCCTTTTAAGCTTCCTTCACGTGAATTGCAGTAAAATTTTGAATATATAAGAATTAAATATTACAGGGGTGGTGCACCAGAATTTTAGAAATACCGAAATGGGGCCATGCTCAAAATCGTTTGCGAACCACTGATATAAATGATAATGGTAGTTGTTGCGTTTTGTGTTGTCACTGAGTCCCCATGTTACTACATAAAATGGTATCAGTGAAAAGGACCATTTCTTTTTCTTATTCATTTTATTAGAACATGTTGGCAGTTTGGATTCTAAGAGGCAGTGGAAGGAATGATATCACAGGAAAACATGTTGTATGTTAGCTCAGCATACCTCTACACGTGGTCTTAGCTGGTTGCTAATCTGGGTATTGTAGGCATATTGAGGCATCAGAATTCTTGTTGCATTCATGCCATTTTGGACTTACATCCAAAAACCTAGACTGTCAGAATACCATGCCCACAAGGCACTCCGGGCAATTGCTGGCCATTCTGGCCCTGGCCTTTGCATTCTATAACATTGCATATAAGTGAATATAGCAGACCGAACAGGAATTCAAATTCCGAGCCATTATCCATTACACCACCTGTACATCCAAGCTTACAGCACCTGGTATTTCAAAACGGTCACCAATTTAGGTACTGCTCAGGCTCAACATTGCATAATTTTGCTGATTGTACAAAAACTAGTGTTTCATTATGATGTGGCCATAAGCTTTTTTTACTATTTTGGGAGTTAAACACCATAACATACATCAAAATCATAACCATTTTAGAGTATGGAACGTCTTGTTCCTTTACAAGATGAAGCATCTCAGCAACTATTAAATTTTGACTCATATTTCTTTTGGCTTACTAGGGTGTGCTGAAAATTTTTTGTCCCACCCACTTCCTGAAATATAATCAAACATCAGAATTTTTTGTAAGGAAAAAGGTCTTCTGGTCAGGCTTAGAACTTTTCGACACCTGCTTGTAATTTTATTTGCTTTTCATTGCAACTATTCAGCCTCTGTGGCTATCAACAAATAGTTTCAATTGCTAATAAAGAATAAGCTCTCATCCCTCTTTCTTGAGAAGCCTGGTTATCAGTAACAGCTGCTCTGTCATTTAAGCTACAAGCACCTCCAGGTGAATAAGATCAAAATTAAACCTGCTGATTTCCTTTTTTTTATTTTTTCCCTACAACTCAATGTCATATTTGTTATTTAAAAATGGTAACATAGCAACCAAAAGAGCTATGGTAGAGTAATGGATAGCAGCTCAGATTGAGGAATTGGAGATCCAAATTCGAATTTCATTCGAATCCATTACATTCATTTATGTGCTAATATCCTTGGGAAAGGTATGAATCCTCTTCTTCCCCCAGCTATGAGTAAATAGCAGGACAGATTGGGTTCTATAGCCTTGGATGGCAACTGGTCTACCGCAGAAAGAAATGGCAACCTATGACGGGAAAAAAAATCTGCCTCATCAGTCATGTATCAAAAGATACATGATCGCCTGAGCGTGTATCATGTATGGCACATAACTGACAATATAGAAAGGAGTTTGAATAATTGTAATAAAAACGCTATTGAAATTAAGATGAAAGAAAGACTTGTTAAAAATGGATAAATATATATTATCTTCATTTATATATAAAGCAATGTTTTCAGTATTAAAATATTTTTGTATATTGGTCCATTTGGGCTAATTTTCTCATTTTCTTTTCTTTTTTTTTTCTTATCGCAGCATTTCAACTTCTGTACTCTCTGACATTCCTTGAGAAACTGAAAGATTTGACATTCCAAAAATCTGACACCTGCTGTTGGCTGGAGATTACAGCAATCAAACCTTGTGATAAATGCTACAGATGAAGAAATTAGTTCAAATTAACCAATATACAATGATTACAACCAGTAGCAGTCTGGGTGTAAAAAAATATTGGTTGCTCTCAACTACAAACCTAAAAGATATGCCTGCGTAGCTAATTGGTATTTAATTGATTAATTGGTTCATTTATTATGAATTATCAACCCTTTACTGGTTATTTAAAGGCAGAAAATATTTTTAGATTCTAAGAATTACAATATGTATATAAAGTGAGGAATCAATTATATATTACAGTGAATATAAAATAAATCCCCCATTTTGTAGCCACGGTAGTTTCTCGACATTTACATCCTAGAGAATGTAAATAAACCTAAAAGATATGCCTGGGTAGCAAATCAGTATTTGATTGATTGATTGGTTATCAACCCGTTACTGGTTATTTACAGCCAGAAAATATTTTTCGATTCTAAGATTTTTTTAAGATAATAATGATTTAGTGATACAGGTCTTACTAATTAACCCATGGTGGGGAGAAGATGTGGCTTGATACCTTTTCTAAGGTATTTGTGTGTAAGTGAATATAATGAACCCAACTAGAGTAGGAACTCATCTCTCCATTTAACAATTCTGAGTCACTACCTGAACATCTAAGCTTACAGCACCTGATATTCCCAAATGGTCACCCATCTAGGTACTGACCAGGCTCAATATTGCTTAACTTCAGCGATCTGACAGGAACCAGTGTAAAAACGGAGAATAAATTACATCCTGGAGTTTAATACAATCCTATAGCACAACCGTCACCATGTAATTTTTTTTTTTTAAGTTGTACCATTATATCCATTAAAATCTCAATGTCATACATATATTTCACTAAAATATTAAAGAATAGTAAATAATTAGCCCCCACTTTTTGCTTTTAACTATCATTCTAAGTTTCTTGTATTATGCACAAGAAAATATGGTAGATAGATGCGAATAGATTGAGGTAGGTAGGTAGGTAGATATATGCGAATAGATTGAGGTAGATAGATAGATAGATGCAAACAGAGTGAGGTAGATAGATAAATGTGAACAGATTGAGGTAGGTAGATACATAGATAGATACATGCGAACAGATTGAAGTAGATAGATGCAAACAGTGAGGTAGATAGATACATGCAAACAGATTTTATTATGCACACTTATATCTGTTTTTATGAGATATATTTTCTAAGTTTCAGGGAAAGGTGCTAACAAGATATACTTGGCAATACATTTTAAAGTGTTAATTAATCTACTGTATTTTTCTGTTTGATAAGAATTTATTATATTTTTATACATTAATAATCAATGAAAGTAAACAAAATATTGTCTTTATTAAGAATGAAAAGAGAAAACGTTATAAAAAAACAATAAATGCTAAATATAATAAAACTTTATCTTGTGATCAAGTGCATTTACAATCTTGCTCTTCCAAATAAGGAGGCTTTTTAAGATGAGTAAAAATGTCTGAAAATATATACTTCTGTATAATGCCCATCCCCCCCCCCCGCCCAAGAAATTACAGTAGCTTTTGGATGTATGACATAAATGAAATTTAAAATGATTTTCTATTTCTGTAATAAAAGTACATTTATCTGAACATCAGATTATGTATTTAAAAAAATTTAAAACCTTTCTTGGTTGTGCTGAAGACTTTTCAGTATCAATTATATAATAACTAGATTCAAAGATTAAGCAAACTATTTATTTGAAAAATCTCTGTCATAGATCATTTACAGATACAACGGGTCCTCATTATCCACTGTAGATTGGTTCCCCATCAATGAAACTATTCAGACAGTGCTATTTTATCATTAAGCCCATTTGATTACAGAGAAGACACAAAAACTGGAAAGCCAACTAAAAAAATTAGAGAAAAATATTTCAGTCATAAGTGAGAAAAACTTAAAAAAAAAAATACATTTGATATTTTCATCCTCAAAATCGGAAATGAAATGTTTTAAGGACATTTAAATTACATTAATATTGTATCATTATATTATCTTATTTATAAACTATTCTAGCAGGCTTCACCCATTCACTATCGTTTCACAAAGTAAGATATATTCACGACTTGAAATCTTTGAAACAAAAATTTTAAATGAACATTTCATTCATAAATTGGCTTGTTATAGTTAAGGAAAGTTTTACAAATAGATGCCAACTTGTTGAAGGCCAAGTAAAATGCAAATGTTTCTGCACTATATAAGGCGATATTCCTAAACAGAACTATTTTTGATATGAAAATTAAAACAATCCTTGGATAAAAGAACAGAATTTGTGGGAGAATTGAGTTCCAATTTTATATTTATTCATATAGATTCCATAATATAGGTTTTACTTAATTAGCTAACATGTTTCTCTAACTCCTCAAATGTTGAATGTATAACTAATTCTTTTTTCCCATCTTTACACTATATTAATTTTATCATATAAATTGTCCCCTGTTCTGTCACCCATGAAATAAAAATAATTGTTTGTATAGAAAATAAGGATCTACATATATCAAATCATCTTTAAATTAAGTGGCAGCAGAAGAATTATTATTGAACTTTTAAAAGGTAAGCTTAAACATTGATTCAATACTTAAATGCAGCGATCAATTTTGAGTTCTTCTGTAGTTTGTTAATGCTTATCGCATCTACTCCTCCCTAGCTATTATGATGATGGCCAAACCAAGAGTTCTCCACAGGAGGTAGCTTAAATGCCACCTGATAGGGCAGCTTTTAAGCTAGTTTATAATAAAATGGGCACTGCAATTTTGGATACAAAACGAAAATAAGAGTTCCTCTCCTTGAACCATGAAAGCAACGATAATATAATATATTAATATATATTTTTAATCTTGCATAATCTGGCAACCCTGAATCTGAGCTCAATGAAAATTATTCCCTGCACATAACTTTTCTCGGGCTTTTGAATGAGCGATGAATCATTGAAATAAGACCAGTGAAAGCAGAGGATTTGCTTGGACACACACACACACTGTACTTTATATATAAGATTGTTCTGTCATTATATTATTTTATGATTATATCATTACATCATATAATATATAATTATATAAAAAAAAAAACATAACATTATATATTATTTTGAAAATAATAAAATATATATATATTATACTGTGCAATGTTATATGTGTGTGTGTGTGTATATATATATATATATATATATATATATATATATATATATATATATATATATATATATATATATAGGAGAGAGAGAGATAGATAACATTGTTTAATATATATAATTATTATAATATTTTATTTACAAAATTTTCTATATTTATTATAATTAATATTTTATTATAATTTTCAAAATAATTTTTTCAGGAAAGTTTTTGTTAATATTCTATTCCTTTGAAAATTATTTTGAAACGTGGATTTAGTTTAATAAAAATTTGAACATGAAAGTTTTGCCGATTGGAGCAGCTATGGAAAAATGAAACCCCAGTTGGTGCTTCTGTGGATAGTGTGTTCTTACTGTATATACTAAATTTAGATTTATCTAAATAGGTGAGCAATGGAAAGGAGCTACCTGCAGAATTTATATAATTTACAAATCATTACTAATATTTTTGTATTTTCTCTAATACTGTCATTTTTGCAATAAACATGGCAACTATTTTATGAATACAGTTTAGATAGGTAAGATAATTCTACAAGTGGATTTGTAATGGGTTCACCTACTCTTACTGACAATCAAGATATGCTCAAGATACACTTCTCACTAAAGATTGAAATCCTATTATTTTTATATATTATATAGTTAATATAATATAGTAATTTTTTGAAATGATTTTTTTATTCAACATTATTTCTTATTACTATAAATTTTATTTTTAGTGGATACACAATTTTGAGTTGTTACCCATATTTTTGACTGACTTGTATTAGTCTGGCTCCATGACTGAACTGCTAGAGGCATGCTTTAGTTTAAGAAGTGGTTTCCATGAGGTAAAAAAAAAAAATGTATGCAGGTTCGATTCCTATTGGAGGCTGAATTTTGCTTTAGTAGGACTTCTCAATTTAAGTCAGTTGTTATCAATTTCGCTGTTTGATAAAATAAAAAAACAGGGTTAACAACTGAAATATGTACCCAGTAAAAATAACATTTACTAGAAAATATATAGTTTATGCTAATAATGAGGCGAACGATATGTTACATTATGGTGACAAAAGATAACTAATGGTATCACATGTCGTAGTCAACAGTTAATGGGTGATAATATCCATGATATAATAACACTCCATTTCACAGATGGAATGGAAGAGCTGAAAGAAAATGAATGACAAACATGCTTTGTTTTCAGAGTTTTATGCTACTAAGTTGAACACAAGATTATGTAAATGTTTTTTCCCACACACAGAAAATATATCATATGTCTACAACAGCAATTAGTGGGAAAAGTAATATTTCCCAGATGGAAAACTAAAGGTAAAGCAGTTTCTTTATGAACCTGGTAGGGCCATGTGTTTTTTTTTTTTTCTGTAACACCTGTCACTCTGGGCTAAGTTCTCTGGGCCTTACATTGCAATTAGTTTTGTGATTTTATTTCCTGATATCCCTCACCGACCACCATATGACCCTCTTGACTTTATCTCAACAACAGGGTGATAATCTCCTTTTTGTGTCCCTCCACTCAGATGGCTAGTTTTCTTCTTTTATTTATTTTATTTCCTATTAAAGGTTGTGAAATATTTTACCTGTTTGTCTTAACTCAGGAAAAATAGATATAGATTATCTGATTATTTTAGACATTTTTTTTTTTTTTTTTTTACAGTGAGGTTCACCCTATACAAGGCCCAGGGGCCTCTCAAGGTAGAGGGTTACAGTAACGGGCAGTTTATGCAGACAGGAGGAGAAGATAACGCTTAACCCTAGACTTCAACAGTTTAAGATTGTAGTGAAACATCCTCTTGTAGTGGTTCGCAGGATGAGGCTTTTTCAGTGTAATACAGAGCGAATGTAAGTGGTTTGCTGCAATGTGAGTTGTGTAGTGGGTCTTGGCAGAACCAAGGAATGTAGATCATCTGAATACTTTCCATGAAAGCTGTGATAGAGCAGTGAGAGGCTTGACACACCCAGCCTGTGAGAGAGGGGTTGCAAGGTGAAAAATAATTTGCCACCTAAAAGGACCCTGGGTACAATCTTGGGCTCTATTGAGAATGCAATATAAGGACTGGGCATCTCCCACCAAAATAGGATAGCTGTACTCCATTTTAGGTCTCATCTAGCTCTTGTAAACATAGTAGATAGCACAAGGAATCAGGTACTTACTGGGGCGGTTTGGGGAACTGACATATTTCAATAGCAGAAATTATCAAATGTCTGCTAGAGTTTCAAGGGACAAAACGGAGACTTCCATTGTAATTCTAATATTTTCTTTCTTTCAAGAATTTAAAAAATTCTCTCAAAACTTAGAAACAAAGAAATCAGTTCTTAATTGCAGAATCTGCTTTAATAGGGAAAAGAACAAAAATGGTGATTTTTCTGTTTATGCCCATAGATATCTTGTCTGATAACTGTTTCTACAAATATCAAGGGGAAGGATTCACAGATCTTCTTTGCTATGAGCAAGTATTCCCACCATTTATTACTTGAAACTGTTGCCTGTCACACACTGGAATTTAGAATAAGTACTACATTAAGCTAAGTATAGTACAATAACCTGCCTCCATCTGTCAGTATTATCAATAGTTATAGTAATTATTTTGTGATCCTTATTCAAACAAGTAAGGTAAACAAAGAAAATGTAATCAGCAATTGATTGACCTTTGTATAAGCTAACTGGTAAGGCAATTACCATGGATTATGGTTTAGAATTCAAATCTTGCTAGAGGTTTTTTCATTGCTTTCAATCTATGCTGATTACTAGTAGTTATAAGATGATGATCCAGGAACTGTTATAAAAAGCAACTGAAATTAAGAGGAGAGAAATGCGAGCAAAAAATTAATAATTATAAGAAATTTGAATAATGAGATGAGGTATTATGTACATTATTTACATTATTCGGACTATTGTTCTCATCTTTGTTGCTATATTTATTACAATGAATACAATTGGAAATCAGTAATAAGGAGTGCCAGAGAAAAGCGATAATAACCACAAAAATTTCAATATGAGCTCTAGTAAAAAATTGAAATGATAGCAGCAAAAATTGCAATATGAGCACTGTTAAAAAATAGTTGCTGAATACATTTGGTTTATAATACCCAAGGACACATGGCACAGTGGATAAAGGCGTTAGTTAGATCCAGTGACAAGAGCCAAAGAGTGTGAGTTCAATACCCAGTTTAAGCAGTGGAGAACTTGGAGAGGGGAATTAACAGGAGATAGCTGATAACTGACATCCATTAAATATGGCACTACCCCAGTGAGCGAATAAAGGGTTCAGTTTGACATTCCAACCACCTGAAGAAGGCCAGAGTGTACAATGGCCGAAACGTGATAAATATGGCGATGAAGATGATAGTCAAAATAATATAAATAGTGTACATAATACCTCATCTCAGAAATATAGACAGATACTGAAGGGCCGAAATGTTGTAATAAATATGGCGACAAAGATGAGGACAATAGTGTAAATAATGTAAATTTGAATAATGTTAGAAGCGCTCATTATTTCAGTTTTGACATAATAATATCCAAAATAATACTATAATAATTATATAGTAAAAATATTTGAAATTAAATAATTGCAAATATATATATATATATATACACACACACACACACATATACATTGTTATATCATTATATTATTATAATATCCTTATATTATATACAATATGTTATATCATTATATTTTTTAACATATTTACAGAGTGGAATGGATAAATTGTCTAAATTACACAAAAATATATTCACCAAAATTACACAAAAATATCTTGAAATAGTAAAGAGTAAATTTATTCAACAAAATTGCCATCGATCAGTGAAGTATCTTTTCTAGGATCAAAGTATCGATTCCCGGGTTCTTTGCTTAGTATCAGTTTTAATGTCTGTGGACACTGGCTAGGATCAAAGTATTGATTCCCAGCTTCCCAACTAGGATCAGTGCACTCTGGTTCAGATCAAAGTAATTGCTTCTCAGCTCTCTGACTATAATCAATGTAGTATCTGTGCACTCTGGTTAGAATCTGAGTATTATTTCTCAGCTTTCCTTCTTAGGATCTGTGTAGTATTTGTGGACTCTAGCCGGGATCAAAGTATCTTTTCATGGCTCTATTCCTAGGATCAGTGTAGTATCTGTGCATTCTGGCTAGGATCAACTTATTCCTTCCCAGCACAGGGTGCGATGGATAAATTGTCGTCTAAATTATGCAGAAATGAAAATGACATATGTCTCATTTTAACAGATGTATTTACCAAAATTGCACAAAAATATCTTGAAATAATAAAAAGTAAATTATTCAGTAAAATCGTTATTGGCTTCAACCACAGTCTCCAGATGACTTCATAATTTCCTGCAACTCTTCTGGACAATCTCCTTGTTTAAGTTGATGAATGCTGCCATAATTCTTGCCTTCAGTTCATCTTTGGTGTTACAAGGAGTTTTGTTGATCTCCCATTCAACTGTGCCCCACACATAATAATCAAGGGGGTTGCAGTCAAGTGGGTTAGGTGGCCAGATGTGATGTGGTTTCAGAATTTATCTGACAGCCATGATTGGGTTCTCCTGCTTGTGTGACATGGTGTAGAATCCTGTTGCCATACATAGGGTCTTCCAGCAGCCACCCTCTTGACCCAAGGCAGCACTACCTCCTCCAGGCAATTGATGTAGGTTTCCACATTGAGTCTGAGGCCATGTGGAAAGATGAATGAAGGCATGACATTCACTATCCCTAGTGATCACTCCAAACACATGATGTTGACTGGATATATTATGCAACTCTTTCCAAATCCTCTGCACAGTCATTAGCTTGACACCCAAACACTTTGAAGTGTTCATATAGGAGCTTCCAGCATGAATGACAAGCAGTACAGCTTGCCGTTACTAAATTTCTGATGGAATGATCTGTTTTCTAACAGATGGTGCCCAACTGACCCTACCATACTGTGAAGTTAAAATCAAAAACAACATGCATGTGCAAAATTAAAAATATAGAATAGTGACAATTTATCCATTATATCCTGTAGTATCTGTGTGCTCTGGGTAGGATCAACATATCACTTCACAATCTCAGGATCAATGTAGTATCTGTGCACCCTGACTAGGGTCAGAGTATTGCTTCCAGCTCCCTGCCTAGGATCCAAAGTATCTATCTACCCTGGCTAAGATCAAATTATCACTTCCCAGGCTCTCTGCTCAGGATCAATGTAGTATCTGTGCACTCTGGTTAGGACCAAAGTATTGATTCCCAACTCTCTGCCTAGGATCAGTGTTGAATCTCTATAGCCTGGCTAGGATCAGAGTATCGCTTCAGGCTTCCTGCTTAGGAACAGTGTAGTATCTGTGCAGTGTAGTATTACTGCATTGTTGTATCTATGCACTCTGCCTAAAATCAAAGTTTCACTTCTCAGCTCTCATCCTTGGATCAGTGTAGTGTCTGTGCACTCTTTGAAAAGTACTATTATACACACATGCCATAAATGTTCTATCCATTCATTTCCTAAAGACAAGAGAATTATGAAAAGCAAGCGACAACAGGAAGGGAGAAGGAAAGTGTAACAGAAGAAATATTGAGGGTAAGTAAATCGAGAAATGATGATGAAAGAAAAACAGTTGTCTTGGGTTTTATTACTCCTTTACCCCATTGAAAATTTTAAAGTGAGTAAAGCTTTTGCTTTAATTTCATTTTTTTGGTATGATTCACATGCTAAGTAGGAAGGTAGGTTGGTTATAATATATAGGACATTTTGTTTATAAAACACTACAGACCAACACTTAACATTAAGCGCATTGAAACCTGCCATAATGTATTGGGTGTGTTTTGAAGGCAACACAGCATAGAATTACTACTACTTCTATACAACATCACAGAATACTAATACACAAATTTACTAACAATGAACCCCTTGAAAATGACTAAAGCATGAGCTGAAAGTGCTTCGGACAATAATCATGAGGAGTCAGTTTCTACACACTCTTTGTCCCCATAAAGGAAAAACACTAAAAAAAAGACACAATTTTCCTTGTTCAGTACACTAAATGCAACATGTCTAAAAGAAGGATTGCTGGCCAAACATCCAATATAGATAGCTCTCTATTATTGTTGTATCCTTAAAGAGGTTACAAACAATGGTGGTACTTGAGGGAAGGAACAACATGTGTGTAGATGAAAGAAGAGAAGTTCATTGTAAAAGAAAATACACTACTGAAAGACAGGGAATCGGGTGGTAGGCTAGTAATTCCCAAAGTAAGGATATTTGCCAACCGCCCCACGTGGTCAGATGTGCCACAAGACCGAATTTAACATGGGGTATCCGACTCCATTGGCTCAGGGCAAAAATTCCCCGTAGACCCCGTAAAAACGGGGTCGGGTAACTGTCTACCACCCCAGATGAGACTCTGCCCTTCGGCATAGCGTCGTCTGGGTTCCTCTCTGCCCGAAGGCAGAGAATTCGACCAGCTTAGCTGGTGACGAATCTCTAACTAATTGCCCAAGCATGCCACTAGGTATATCCTGTGCTCACTATATATATAGCTACTGATATACTGTCAGTCCACATAGGCAATAGGGAGTGTGAGACATTTCATTACAACAATTATTAAATATTATTTATATAATATAATTTATTATTAAATAAATTCTTTCTGAGTAATATTCAGAATTAAATTGAGTTCACAGTTAATGATATTCGTGTTTTTAAACATCACTGTTTAGAATTTACATAGTTCTTTCCTTTGAATCTAAAAAAAAAGTCTTTTCAGAAAGTTTCATTGATTTGTGTTTTTTACAGCTTATCAACTTTTTGACTGATTATTTAAAGCAGAAACATAATTTGTAATAATTTTTTTTAAGGGAATAAGAGGCACGATAGAATAATGGATTATGGAACGGATTGAGGAACCGGAGAACCAAGTTTGAATTCCAGTCACGTTCGTTATACAGTGTAACCCGGATATAAGAGAGATTTTATCTGGTCCCAAATTAGAGCCTGTGTTAATGTATATAAAATAGACCAAACCCGGATATAAGAGAAACCCTGATATAAGAGACTTCTTCTCCGGTCCCGACAACTCTCTTATATCCGGGTTACACTGTATTTACTTATGTGAAAATACTCTTGTGAAGGTATGAATCGATCTTTTCTCTCCCTAGCTATGGGTAAAGAGAAGAGCAGACTGGGTTCTATAGCCTTGGGTGGTAACCAGTCTAGGAGAAGTACAACTCTGAATTCAAAACCTGAATAGTTGGTGACTAAACCAGCTCCCTCATCAGATTATGGTCCTGCTGAGATGAGTTAATGGAGCCCCAGCAGCACAAAGAAGAAGATCTCTTGAAGAAGTGATGAACCTTCAGAGTCAATGGCTATCCTCTTCAACTATGTGTTAAATAACTTCACCAGGGAATGGTTTCTCCAACAGGCCTTGAATTTGGATTTGAATTGCATTAACAATTTTTGGGGAGATGTTTTTCCAGATACATGCCCTACTATTTAGCCCATAGCTTGAAGAGATGGATTTATATAATCAGTGGTGGCATTTAGCCGGTTTTGCACGAACCTGTTCTTGGAATTTTATGAGCTCGGCAAACCCGTTGCTAGCAGCAACCCGAACAAACAAACTGCTAATTTTAGATTTTCTACAAATTGTAGCCACATAATCGGTTGGGGATGTAAATTCAGGTGATCGAATAAAGGTTAATATAAATTTGAACTACTGAAATATTTATTCACTGGAAAGCTTCCGAAGAAAAGCTGAATGGCTTCAGTAAACATTTTCATCACAGGATTTCGTGACTATGTGGAAAATGTCCTGAAAAACTTTCATAATCCCGTAATTCTTCAACATGTATAAAAAGCGAAAACTATTATCAATACGATTGCTATCAGTTCTTCCGAGGCAGAAAGGGGTTTTTCAAGAATGAATATTATATACTTAGATAAAAGAATCCACCTTACAGTGGAAAATGCAACAAACTTGATGCCAATTAATCTTATTGGTCTCCCTTTAGATTTATGGGATCCCACCCCTTTCGTTAAAATATGGTTTAGAAAAAAAATCAGTGTCAATGACAACAGATGTAATGCAAAAAAGCTGTAGATTATGATGACAAGTGGCTATTTGTACATTTTTAAAAATGAAAGATTTTGAATAAAAGATTTTAAAGCATTCTTTAAAAATTATTTTTCCTTTCAAAATGATAATCTGCAATGTAATGCAGATTAATTTTGCTATTTTTTGAATAAGTGCAAGAAAATTTAGCTTTACATGGCGTAGAGGGTATCCCCCAGACGAGGCTCTGTCGAAGGGCGGAGTCTCGTCTCAGGAAACTGAGTGTGGTCTCTAGGGAATTTTTGCCCGAGACTACGGGCTCGGATACCCTACTTTAAAACTCGGCCTTGTGCCACATCTTACTCCGTGGGGCAGCGGGTAAATAATTATTCCTAAATTATATAGTAAAGTATGGGCTATAGAAAAATGAGGGTACCCGTTGGCAGGCTAGTAATTCCTGTTCTTGAAATCTTTGAATCACATGACTGTTTATAGCTATCCCAATGTATATGGATGTAAAAAAAAAACTTGAATTTATACTCAGATTTCTAATTTCTCATTCTGAGAGGCTATCTACTACACTTTGTAAGAGGGAATGAGAATATTTAGTTCAACATTATGACTTAATGCCCCCGAAATAACAACGATCAACCTTTTCACTTTGCTAGACATCTCTTATATTTATTTTTTGGTACATGTAGAAATTGAGGCTTAAAAAATTACATGGTAGATAGGTATGATTCTTGTTTTCCTACCAGCAATTATATAAGATTATCAAGGGCTTTGACTTGCAACTTTTGGATTAGAGCTAATCTCTTTACATGTCTACTATAGCTTTTGCTATTGAGAGTTGATATTTCTACTGGATCCTTAGAGCAATGGTTAACAAGCATTTTTTCCTAATCATTTAGCACCATGCAAGGAAATAAAGCCACTAAGATGCAAATGGTTACTTAGTCTGGGGAATTATGAGAAAAACATGATAAACCCATTTTTTGCCATGAGCCTCATTTGGGGATCTATTAAAATTAAACTCACTACATGTTATTCCTTGTATTTACATTGAATTGCTTACATACATTACATTTGCAGAGGTATATTTTACAACAATTAGCCTTTAAAGTTTTTATTATTAGCTGTAAATTGACACTTTGTCGTGATTTTAAATTTCACGAGTAGAAAAATAATGACTATTTTGAAAAGCATTTTTTTTTATTATTTCTAATTATTTTTTTGATGTTTTATACACATATATATTTGATGTTCTAGTTTCTATAAAAACAACAATGGTAACTACAGAAATTAAACATGAGGAATAAATAAACTCCTAAGACACCTGTCTGGGCCAAAAATGCGCATTAAAAAAAAAATTGGCAGTTAATGGGTTAAGAAGAGAGTACAATAAAAGAACAGGAATTAAGAAGACAGAAGATAACGGTTGGCATTGCATTTTAATTTTTGAAGATCAAACTTGACTGGAAAAGAAAGAAGTTGGAAGAGAGTTCTACAAGCAAGAAGTGCAAGAGAAGAAACTGCTAGCAAGAACTTAGTTACATTTAGCTATTTAAAAAAGAAAAACAACAAAGACAACAGTCCAAACAATGAAAATAGTGTACATAGTTACAATACTTCCTCTCAGAAATATAGACAGATCCTGAAGAATGCCGGGGTGTACAATGGCCGAAACGTGGTGAGCATGACAATAAAGATAAAGACAACAGCCCAAACAATGTAAATAGTGTACATAGTTACAATACCTCCTCTCAGAAATATAGACAGATCCTGAAGAATGCCGGGGTGTACAATGGCCGAAACGTGGTGAGCATGACAATAAAGATAAAGACAACAGTCCAAACAATGTAAATAGTGTACATAGTTACAATACCTCCTCTCAAAATATAGAGAGATCCTGAAGAATGCCGTGGTGTACAATGGCCGAAACGTGGTGAGTATGACAATAAAGATGAAGACAACAGTCCAAACAATGTAAATAGTGTGCATAGTTACAATACGTCCTCTCAGAAATATAGACAGATCCTGAAGAATACCGGTGTATGCAATGGCCGAAACGTGGTGAGCATGACAATAAAGATAAAGACAACAGTCCAAACAATGTAAAAAGAGTTTACATAGTTAAAATACCTCCTCTCAGAAATATAGACAGATCCTGAAGAATGCCGGCGTTTACAATGGCCGAAACGTGGTGAGCATGACAATAAAGATAAAGACAACAGCCCAAACAATGTAAATAGTGTACATAGTTACAATACCTCCTCTCAGAAATATAGAGAGACCCTGAAGAATGCCGGGGTGTACAATGGCCGAAACGTGGTGAGCATGACAATAAAGATAAAGACAACAGCCCAAACAATGTAAATAGTGTACATAGTTACAATACCTCCTCTCAGAAATATAGACAGATCCTGAAGAATGCCGGGGTGTACAATGGCCGAAACGTGGTGAGCATGACAATAAAGATAAAGACAACAGTCCAAACAATGTAAATAGTGTACATAGTTACAATACCTCCTCTCAAAATATAGAGAGATCCTGAAGAATGCCGTGGTGTACAATGGCCGAAACGTGGTGAGTATGACAATAAAGATAAAGACAACAGTCCAAACAATGTAAATAGTGTGCATAGTTACAATACGTCCTCTCAGAAATATAGACAGATCCTGAAGAATACCGGTGTATGCAATGGCCGAAACGTGGTGAGCATGACAATAAAGATAAAGACAACAGTCCAAACAATGTAAATAGTGTACATAGTTACAATACCTCCTCTCAAAATATAGAGAGATCCTGAAGAATGCCGTGGTGTACAATGGCCGAAATGTGGTGAGTATGACAATAAAGATAAAGACAACAGTCCAAACAATGTAAATAGTGTGCATAGTTACAATACGTCCTCTCAGAAATATAGACAGATCCTGAAGAATACCGGTGTATGCAATGGCCGAAACGTGGTGAGCATGACAATAAAGATAAAGACAACAGTCCAAACAATGTAAAGAGTTTACATAGTTAAAATACCTCCTCTCAGAAATATAGACAGATCCTGAAGAATGCCGGCGTTTACAATGGCCGAAACGTGGTGAGCATGACAATAAAGATAAAGACAACAGCCCAAACAATGTAAATAGTGTACATAGTTACAATACCTCCTCTCAGAAATATAGAGAGACCCTGAAGAATGCCAGGGTGTACAATGGCCGAAACGTGGTGAGCATGACAATAAAAGATAAAGACAACAGCCCAAACAATGTAAATAGTGTACATAGTTACAATACCTCCTCTCAGAAATATAGACAGATCCTGAAGAATGCCGGGGTGTACAATGGCCGAAACGTGGTGAGCATGACAATAAAGATAAAGACAACAGTCCAAACAATGTAAATAGTGTACATAGTTACAATACCTCCTCTCAAAATATAGAGAGATCCTGAAGAATGCCGTGGTGTACAATGGCCGAAACGTGGTGAGTATGACAATAAAGATAAAGACAACAGTCCAAACAATGTAAATAGTGTGCATAGTTACAATACGTCCTCTCAGAAATATAGACAGATCCTGAAGAATACCGGTGTATGCAATGGCCGAAACGTGGTGAGCATGACAATAAAGATAAAGACAACAGTCCAAATAATGTAAAGAGTTTACATAGTTAAAATACCTCCTCTCAGAAATATAGACAGATCCTGAAGAATGCCGGCGTTTACAATGGCCGAAACGTGGTGAGCATGACAATAAAGATAAAGACAACAGCCCAAACAATGTAAATAGTGTACATAGTTACAATACCTCCTCTCAGAAATATAGAGAGACCCTGAAGAATGCCGGGGTGTACAATGGCCGAAACGTGGTGAGCATGACAATAAAGATAAAGACAACAGTCCAAACAATGTAAATAGTGTACATAGTTACAATAGCTCCTCTCAGAAATATAGAGAGATCCTGAAGAATGCCGGAGTGTACAATGGCCGAAACGTGGTGAGCATGACAATAAAGATAAAGACAACAGTCCAAACAATGTAAATAGTGTACATAGTTACAATACCTGCTCTCAGAAATATAGACAGACCCTGAAGAATGCCGGCGTTTACAATGGCCGAAACGTGGTGAGTATGACAATAAAGATAAAGACAACAGTCCAAACAATGTAAAGAGTTTGCATAGTTACAATACCTCCTCTCAGAAATATAGACAGATCCTGAAGAATGCCGGCGTTTACAATGGCCGAAACGTGGTGAGTATGACAATAAAGATAAAGACAACATTCCAAACAACGTAAATATTGTACATAGTTACAATACCTCCTCTCAGAAATATAGACAGATCCTGAAG
Source organism: Acanthosepion pharaonis (assembly GCA_903632075.3). Taxonomy (NCBI): domain Eukaryota; kingdom Metazoa; phylum Mollusca; class Cephalopoda; order Sepiida; family Sepiidae; genus Acanthosepion; species Acanthosepion pharaonis. Next base: position 337,647 of record CAHIKZ030000715.1, on the reverse strand, counting down.
AATGCCGGCGTTTACAATGGCCGAAACGTGGTGAGTATGACAATAAAGATAAAGACAACAGTCCAAACAAAGGTAATAGTGTACATAGTTACAATACCTCCTCTCAAAATATAGAGAGATCCTGAAGAATGCCGGGGTGTACAATGGCCGAAACGTGGTGGGCATGACAATAAAGATGAGGACAACAGTCCAAACAATGTAAATAGTGTACATAGTTACAATACCTCCTCTCAAAATATAGACAGAAACTGAAGAATGCCGGCGTGTACAATGGCCGAAACGTGGTGGGCATGACAATAAAGATAAAGACAACAGCCCAAACAATGTAAATAGTGTACATAGTTACAATACCTCTTCTCAGAAATATAGACAGATCCTGAAGAATGCCGGGGTGTACAATGGCCGAAACGTTGTGAGCATGACAATAAAGATAAAGACAACAGTCCAAACAATGTAAATAGTGTACATAGTTACAATACCTCTTCTCAGAAATATAGACAGATCCTGAAGAATGCCGGGGTGTACAATGGCCGAAACGCTGTGAGCATGACAATAAAGATAAAGACAACAGTCCAAACAATGTAAATAGTGTACATAGTTACAATACCTCTTCTCAGAAATATAGACACATCCTGAAGAATGCCGGGGTGTACAATGGCAGAAACGTGGTGAGCATGACAATAAAGATGAAGACAACAGCCCAAACAATGTAAATAATGTACATAGTTACAATAGCTCCTCTCAGAAATATAGAGAGATCCTGAAGAATGCCGGAGTGTACAATGGCAGAAACGTGGTGAGCATGACAATAAAGATAAAGACAACAGTCCAAACAATGTAAATAGTGTACATAGTTACAATACCTCTTCTCAGAAATATACACAGATCCGGAAGAATGCCGGCGTTTACAATGGCCGAAACGTGGTGAGCATGACAATAAAGATAAGGACAACAGTCCAAACAATGTAAATAGTGTACATAGTTACAATACCTCCTCTCAAAATGTAGAGTGATCCTGAAGAATGCCGGGGCGTACAATGGCCGAAACGTGGTGTGCATGACAATAAAGATAAAGACAACAGTCCAAACAAAGTACATAGTGTACATAGTTACAATACCTCCTTTCAAAATATAGAGAGATCCTGAAGAATGCCGGGGTGTACAATGGCCGAAACGTGGTGAGTATGACAATAAAGATAAAGACAACAGTCCAAACAAAGTAAATAGTGTACATAGTTACAATACCTACTCTCAGAAATATAGACAGATCCTGAAGAATGCCGGGGTGTACAATGGCCGAAACGTGGTGAGTATGACAATAAAGATAAAGACAACCGTCCAAACAATGTAAATAGTGTACATAGTTACAATACCTCTTCTCAGAAATATAGACAGATCCTGAAGAATGCCGGGGTGTACAATGGCCGAAACGTGGTGAGCATGACAATAAAGATAAGGACAACAGTCCAAACAATGTAAATAGTGTACATAGTTACAATACCTCCTCTCCAAATATAGAGAGATCCTGAAGTATGCCGGGGTGTACAATGGCCGAAACGTGGTGAGCATGACAATAAAGATAAAGACAACAGCCCAAACAATGTAAATAGTGTACATAGTTACAATATCTCCTCTCAGAAATATAGACAAATCCTGAAGAATGCCGGCGTTTACAATGGCCGAAACGTGGTGACTATCAAAATAAAGATAAGGGCAACAGTCCAAACAATGTAAATAATGTACATAGTTACAATAGCTCCTCTCAAAAATATAGACAGATCCTGAAGAAGACCGGGGTGTACAATGGCCGAAACGTGGTGAGTATGACAATAAAGATAACAACAACCGTATCGCGTGGAATAAAGATGAAAGAAAAAGTCTCAACCAGGAAAAAAAAAAACCCTACTCTTCTCATTTTTTCACACATGTGAAAGAGTCACATGACAGATATATAAACACCCACCCTAAAGGGTAGTGTCTCTTAAACATTGAAGATGAAAATGATTGGGTGCATTTTGGATTAGTGCGCACACACACACACTTTACAGGGGTTTTGTTTTTCTGCAGAAGATTTCTTTGACATTGTTGAGATTTTCAGACCTTTTTGATGTGTGCAAAATCATCTTTAACAGGATTCAGGAAGACAGAATTTGGCAGTTGACCTCGTATTTAAATGTTTTTTTTTTAATTCCAGATGGAAGAGAAGCAAGAAAACAGAATAGATTTCCATAAGTGAGAAGTGCAAGAAGAAAAAATCTATTAGAAAAGGATATACAGCTGAATCTAGCGTCCTGGCTATGACGATAAACTACATCCGCGTCCTGGGTAAGACGATAAACTACATCCGCGTCCAAGGTAAGACGATAAACTACATCCGCGTCCTGGCTATGACAATAAACTACATCCGCGTCCAAGGTAAGACGATAAACTACATCCGCGTCCTGGGTAAGACGATAAACTACATCCGCGTCAAGGTAAGACGATAAACTACATCCGCGTCCTGGCTATGACAATAAACTACATCCGCGTCCTGGGTAAGACGATAAACTACATCCGCGTCCTGGGTAAGACGATAAACTACATCCGCGTCCAAGGTAAGACGATAAACTACATCCGCGTCCTGGCTATGACAATAAACTACATCCGCGTCCTGGGTAAGACGATAAACTACATCCGCGTCCTGGGTAAGACGATAAACTACATCCGCGTCCAAGGTAAGACGATAAACTACATCCGCGTCCTGGCTATGACAATAAACTACATCCGCGTCCTGGGTAAGACGATAAACTACATCCGCGTCCAAGGTAAGACGATAAACTACATCCGCGTCCTGGCTATGACAATAAACTACATCCGCGTCCTGGGTAAGACGATAAACTACATCCGCGTCCTGGGTAAGACGATAAACTACATCCGCGTCCAAGGTAAGACGATAAACTACATCCGCGTCCTGGCTATGACAATAAACTACATCCGCGTCCTGGGTAAGACGATAAACTACATCCGCGTCCAAGGTAAGACGATAAACTACATCCGCGTCCATCCGCGTCCTGGGTAAGACGATAAACTACATCCGCGTCCTGGGTAAGACGATAAACTACATCCGCGTCCAAGGTAAGACGATAAACTACATCCGCGTCCTGGCTATGACAATAAACTACATCCGCGTCCTGGGTAAGACGATAAACTACATCCGCGTCCAAGGTAAGACGATAAACTACATCCGCGTCCTGGCTATGACAATAAACTACATCCGCGTCCTGGGTAAGACGATAAACTACATCCGCGCCCAAGGTAAGACGATAAACTACATCCGCGTCCTGGCTATGACAATAAACTACATCCGCGTCCTGGGTAAGACGATAAACCACATCCGCGTCCAAGGTAAGACGATAAACTAAATCCGCGTCCTGGGTAAGACGATCCGCCGTCCTGGGTAAGACGATAAACTACATCCGCGTCCTGGGTAAGACGATAAACTACATCCGCGACCTGGGTAAGACGATAAACTACATCCGCGTCCTGGGTAAGACGATAAACTACATCCGCGTCCAAGGTAAGACGATAAACTACATCCGCGTCCTGGGTAAGACGATAAACTACATCCGCGTCCAAGGTAAGACGATAAACTACATCCGCGTCCAAGGTTAAGACGATAAACTACATCCGCGTCCTGGCTATGACGATAAACTACATCCGCGTGCTGGGTAAGACGATAAACTACATCCGCGTCCAAGGTAAGACGATAAACTACATCCGCGTCCTGGGTATGACGATAAACTACATCCGCGTCCTGGGTAAGACGATAAACTACATCCGCGTCCAAGGTAAGACGATAAACTACATCCGCGTCCTGGGTATGACGATAAACTACCTCTGTGTCCAGGGTAAGACGATAAACTACATCCGCGTCCTGGGTAAGACGATAAACTACATCCGCGTCCAAGGTAAGACGATAAACTACATCCGCGTCCTGGGTATGACGATAAACTACCTCCGTGTCCAGGGTAAGACGATAAACTACATCCGCGTCCTGGGTAAGACGATAAACTACATCCGCGTCCAAGGTAAGACGATAAACTACATCCGCGTCCTGGGTAAGACGATAAACTACATCCGCGTCCTGGGATAGACGACAAACTACATCCGCGTCCTGGGTATGACGATAAACTACATCCGCGTCCTGGTTAAGACGATTAACTACGTCCAACAGCAAGGCCTTTGATAATACGTTTTTGAAATAATAATGTTGCCAGCTGTACGTTTTTTTTTGTTTTTTTTTTAAGAATAGTGTTGCCGGCTATACATTTTTGAAAAAATAATATTACCAGCTATACATTTTTGAGGAAAAAAAATATTACCAGGAAAAAAAAGTTGTCGGCATTAAATGACCCATTGAGGTTGATATACCGTAAAACAAAACAAAACAAAACAAAACAAACAGCTGAATCTAGCTTAGTTTGACAGTAAAATGGTGAGACCCGGTTGCCAAACTCTAAATTAACTAATTTGATTATTGAATTAAAACCTACACTATTCTTGTTCTTGTTTTTTATGATGCTTTAAAAAGTTATTCCCATTTTTGTTGGTTCAATCCTTTTTGACTGTCCAGACCATATTAATGTTTGTCAGCACCTTATAGAATGAAAATTAATTAACTTGCAATGATCTAGTCATGAGTTTCACCCACATTGGTTGTTTTGCAATCGTTGGTCTTGCTGTAGACAGTTCAATCCTTGTGACCTGCCCTATCATGACACTTTTTTTGGAACAGACGAAAGCTTGTAAAAAATTAAAAAGACCTTATGCAAGTGGAATTTATAAACAGGGATCATATCATTCATATACAGGTTTGGGGTTGATGTATCTTATTTATATTGTTTGCGAAGATGTATTCTCGCCATTTAAATCATTAACCTCTATATTTGTTTTTGTATGAATGATTCATGAATATATATATATATATATATATATATATATATATATAGAGAGAGAGAGAGAGAGAGAGTTTAACAGCAAAATTTTCTAAATCATTTAACAACAAAATTGTACAATTGTTAGATTAAGCTTTGAAACGTAACATAGAAATGATTAAAGTTATCATAGCGGAATTTCCCAGGTTTTTATAACACTATTGGACTCTACTTGGAGCAATAAGAATGTATAATTATTCTCCATGCTTAACAGGAGAATCGTGATGAAATCGATCATAAACGAAAATGACATGTTCATCATTAATTAATAATCATAGCTAAGGATCGGGAGCTCGTGAAGGATTGAAATAAGGTTCCAATATATATTTATTATTCCAGCATCATTTTCCAACATATTCATGATGATCTTCACCCTCTCTAACCTTCTAACTTTCTGTCCTGGAGTAACAAAGTGCTCACAGGTTTCATGTATGATTCCATTTTCAAGTTTTTTTCACTGCTCTTTGAACTGTCAGCTGAAACCCCTCTCTCACCCACCAAACGCCTTATGGATTGAGTTGGATCTTTTCTAATTGATCTCTTTAGTTCTAAGTTAAAATGGTGATCCCTCTTCCTGTTGTGACCTCCTGATCCAGTTTTCCTCTCTGCTGTTACCTCGCTTTGAAACAAATTCACCATTTCCTTGATGGTTCTTGAATGGCCTTTGAAAATGGAAGCAAGTGTATGAATGTTGGTACCATTACTCAAGGCCTGGGTGATCTTTTCCCTCTCACCATTGCTTAGTTGAGAAAACAGTGGGGTTGACACAAAATGATTTTAATCTATCCTCTTTCTAGTTGAATAACTTAAAGGGGTTTTCAGTGATTATAATGACAAATTGTGTCAAGATGGCTATTTGAAAACATAGAAAAAAAGAAATTCAATTAGTTTAGTGTTTTTTTAGATATTAAATATTTTGCGGAATGAACAATTATGCCAAGCAGTTTCACCCAGCATATATATATATATATATATATATATATATATATATATATATATATATATATATATATATATATATATATATATGCCTAGTGTTTCTATCATATCTATATATATATATATATATGAATAATAGAAATTAAGGGGGATTTGGGATAATTATAATTAATTCATCGAGTCTAGAAGAAACTTCAACAGACTGCAGAAAGCACTGGACGGCCGTTTTGTCCTATATTTGGGACTCCTCAGCAGTGTGCATCCACTACTGAGAATTGAAACCCGAACAATTACGATAGGAGGCAAACGCCATACCAACTCGGTTGGTACAGTTGGTATAACGTTTGTAGCATTTACTTTTAAACAAGTGCTCAATAGAAAGTAGACCAATATCTTATTAATATTTTTATTATAAGAGATTATAAAAAAAACATGTTGAAATCACTACACAAAAGCTTTCATGTTTCAATACTTTGATTGTACTTCTTCAGGCGATGGTAAGTAACTGGTGAAAAAATGATTTTTAAGAAAATTTAAAATCAAAGTCTTACCTCTTTTCTGAAATTTAAAGGGGTGGAGGAAACATAAGAACCATGCTTATATGTATATAAAATTTTTTTTTTATAATTTCACCCCAAGGAAGGTGATAATGCCACTAGGATGCAAGAGGTTACTTTATTTTCTTCCTTTTTTTTAATCATTTCACCTCAAGCAAGGCAATAATGTCTCTAAGATACAAGAGGTTACTAGGAGTGAAAGAGAATGAGAAGACTTTAGAAGGAACCAGAAACTCAGTCCTAAACAAGAAACAAGGGACGCACCCCTATTCCTGTACAATAGATGGAGAAAGATTGTGCAGTGAAAGAGTTTTAGGAGCAAAGAGAAACTGTTTTCTGTTGCATTTAAATTTTTTGAAGAACCTAAGTGACAGGAAATCTATACAAACACACACACGCACAAACACACACACATATATATATGTGTATTTTTTTTTAACATACAACGTGTGTTAGCACCTGCGATACCCTGTCTTCATCAGCCGCGTATCGCACGTGCTAACACACGTTGTATGTTAAAAAAATACACACACATATATATATATATATATATATATATATATGGAACCTAGGAAGGGTTACTGAATAAGGAATAACCAAAACGGAGGTTGGAAATGAAATGGTAATCTTTATAACATCAACAAAATACAATACTCGCCAGCACCATCAAGTTGGTAAACAACTACTACAGGTTCATCAAGTTATGAACCTCTAGCATATTACCCACCTTACAATAGTGTCCAACGTATTTATGAGGATTGGGACATACCCATTAGTGTTCAGTATATGACAATATATGGTGGACTCTGCCGTCGGTATTCGTCGTATGAGGGTCAACTCAGCAGCTGAGTTCCTAGAAATCGACATATGATTTGAATATAGTGGTGAATGCTTTGTGCAGAACCAACCAGAATACAGAGATTCTGGAGTTGTCCTTCTCCTAGACTAGTTGCCATCCAAGGCTATAGAATCTGTCCTGTTATTTTCCCGTATGGGAGGGAAGAAGAGTAAAGGATTCATACCTTTCCCAAGGCTATTAGTACGTAAGTGAATGCAATGGATTCGACTTGATTTTGAACTCGACTCTCCGATTTCTCAATCCGAGACGCTGTCCACTATTCCATAACAATATATATATAGTAATTTTCTAAAGTAATGGATTTTTATTCATCAATCTAAGAGATTTTCTCACTTTAAATGTTGTTTTTAGTGGATACTCATATTTGAGTAGACGTTCCGTTTTCAGTATATATTTCTCTTCTTTTTTGTTAAAATTCAATTTAGATGCACAATAGAATTTTCACAATCAACTCATATTTTTTTCAAAATAAAAATGGGTATTTGAAATAAGAAACTAGTTAAAAAAATGTCCTACGCAAATTTGTATCCAAATTGTTTTAAAAATTTTTTTAAATATGACCTAAAAGATAAAAAAAGAAAAAAATGAATTTTTTTAATATTTTGATGAAACAAGGACGATAACTATTTCTTATGCAGAGTTACTGCCCTTGATTTTTTTTTTCCATGCAGAGACATGACGATTCAATGAGGATAGCCAGATAAAAAATCTTCCATGCGACTGTGGACAAAACCATAAAATTCCAGTTCTCTTCATGAAAAACTGAATGGAATTATTCTTTTTTAATTTGAATATAATCTCAAAGAAATTTGTTTTTTTAATCATTTTACCCAAGCAAGGCAATAATGCCACTAAGATTCAAGGTGGAAACTGGGAGCGAAAGTGAATGTAAAAGAATTTAGATGGAACTGGAAACCCAGCCCTAAACAGGAAACAAAGGAGGAACCTCTACTCCTGTTCAAAAGACCGGAAAGGAATGTGAACTGATCAACAGGACATATTAGAATTTAATTTGAGAATCGCTACTATAATGTTGCACAAGTTCACGTTCTGGGTTCTTGTTTGGTCTTTGCTGCAACTTTCGTCCCTGCTTTCAAATCCAGCTCCCAATTCTTGATCATTATAAGAGATAAGAATATATTTCTGACGAACAAGAGTGCTGGAAAATATAAAAGGAAATTTGACCATCCTTGCCCTGACCTTGGTGTCATAAAGTCAGGGAGTAACACTCACTACGTGTCAAAACTTTACTTACAAAAAACAGCTCCCAAACCTTTGATTTTTATAAGAGATAAGAATATTACTTCGAATGAGAGGGTCGAGAAAGTGTATAGCAATTTTGAGGGAATTTCTGAGCCTTCTAATCTCGATTAAATACCAAGAATATGCGCCTCTTTGGCAATGAGTACTTGACATCGTCTGTGATAGCATCAGGTCGGCGATAAAACAGCAGTCATCTTCGGAACGTGTTTCAAGAAAGAGATCTACATGCTGGGCTCTAAAGATAGAACATCAGCCCTCTACTAAAAACTAATTAAGTTCTTCTTCATTGCACCTAGAAATTCCTGCCGTCGGCCTACGAACTGATTCAACTACAAACTTTGGATCTTTCGACTGTTTTCTTCTGTAGAAATCTATGTGAGTTTTAACCCCATAAGAACAGTTTGCTTTCTCTAAGAGCTTTTTAGGCGTACAGAGAAATATTTTGAGCCAGCCTTTATATCAGGGGTCGGCAACTCATTCGACCCCCGCGGGCCGGATCGTGTTATAATGACGGGTCGCGGGCCGGACGAAGGCCATTGATGAAAAATTAAGGAAAATTACATATGCAGACCCCCTGTCAACCTTAATATTTAAAACCATAATGAAATAAACATTGAGAAATCAGAAAAACAAAAGAAAATCTAAAATTAAAAAAACACCTAACAAAAATTACTTTCCTCAAGGAACGTCAAAATACTTCAAAGTGAAAAAAATCAACCGAAGTGAAATGGATGAAATTATGACGTGTAGGTTTGAAACTGTTATTGAAAATTGTTCCAAAAACGAACCACACACACACACACATCAAACAAAAACGAAGCACATATACCCATACATACGAGTACAAATAGTTGCAAACATATACACTTACGTACGTACACATGCGGTATCATCCACACATTCATGAGGCATGTATGTATAATGCTCGTATGTTTAACTGTCTTTAGATTTCTGCTACCTCACATGTCACAGTCCCTCCCTGGCCTCTTTCACTTTATCGTTCCTTTCGCTTCTGTTATCTTTTAATGTAGCCAAGGGTCATAACAAATATGTATCCATTATTTGACATTAAACGTAGGCAACGCAACTTGGTAAAATAAGTCTCATGAAAGATAACTGGCAGATTTTTAGTGCACTGAGATGCGTAGACATTCTATGGAAAATGACATATAACAAATTTCATTTGAAGGTTGTCTCTCATGTTAAAAATAGTCATTGTTAATCAGGCTCGAGGGCCGTAGGTTGCCGAAACTTGTTCTATGTTACACCCTGAACAGGAGTTTGAGTCTTTATTCTTCCGCGTAAAAGAGAGAATTGTCCACTCTAAACTTTCAGCCGTTGTTGCTTTTATCGACTCAGTCACCTTTAACCTTAACCCTTTCATGTGGGAAAGCCGGGAAAAAATTTCCCACATATGTCATATTTAAATTGCCTAAAAATACAAATTATCATATTGTCCAGAATGATATTCTACCATTCTAAAAATAACCTTACCTTCATTGATGATAAAAAATTAAGCATATTTCAATATTTTAAAAATAACCTTGTCATCAGTGATGATAGAAAATCCCAAACCTCGTGATTATAAAAAAACGACCACGTGGAGGAACCAGTAGACAAGTAGTAGTAGTCAGTAGAAATACACGTCTGCCAGCACTCCAGAAGATCGAAAGTAAACGATTTCAAACGCATCCTCACAAACGAAATTTCTAGAACCAAACCAAGTAAGCTTTGACTTTTAAACAACAGACACACTGAGAAGATTTTTACAAACACCATACCGATATTCTGTAATTCACACCACAAAAAGAAAATACAAATTCTTGATATTTATATCAACACGTGTCTCAAGTTTATATTGTTTATATTATTGTTGTACGTTTAATTGGTTTCATTTTCAATATAAAAAAGAGAAAAGGATTCCCCCTACACTACAAATTCATATAGCAACGGGGTAATTACTTTAAGAAGACTCAAATAATATCAAGTCAGGATTACTACTACATCAACCCTGATTTATCTCCCTTGTTACACTTTTATTTTCCATAATGCAACTATAGACATTAAATAATTCAAGTCTGCCGTTCTTCAGAGGAATATTTCTTTTGTACCGTATTATATATTCTTAGATATTATTAGCATTTATTAGGATGAGACAAAAAGTGTCACAGGATAAGGCTTATCTGGGAAGAGTTCTGACAGAGGAGGGTAGGTGCAAGGATGCATTCCAAAAACTGGGGAGAGTACTGCGAAAAAGGAGGTTTTCTATGGTAACAAAGAAAAGTGTACAGAGCTGTTACGTGACATCTGTCCTCTTTTACGGCAGCGAATGTTGGACAATCTTCTCATGCCTTTTATAAACTAAGCAAAGTATTAAGAGATAGAAAAATGTCGTTAGCAACAAAGAAAAGAGTGCTGAACTGCGATGTAATGTCCTATCTCCTATCTGGCAGTGAATGCTGAACAATTTTCATTATGCCTTTCATAAACTAAGCAAAGTATTAAGAGATAGGAAAATGCTGTTAGAAACAATTGATAGGTAACATCACGATGATTCCGCTTGTGGCTGAAAAGTAAAGGCAGTGATATTGAAAGAGACACCTTCGATGCGTTCTTTAAATAATGACATACATTCATACTTATGATTGCTATGATAATACTTTGTTAAGTTTTATGAGCTTAAATATTTAACGATGCAATTAAGGAGTTTCCACGAGTAGTTTATGGTCGTAGAACTCGAAAGAAGCTTTTGTATTCATTTACAAGAAGACCGAGTACATGGTCATCATTAAAAGGATGAGGCCAAAATACGATTTACAGGACGGGGACACTGAAATCAAACATGTGTGGATGTTTAAGTATTTGGGAAGTGTTTGGACGGAAGACGGTAGGTGCGATGCTGAGATCCGAAGACGGATTGGGATGGCAAAATATGTATTCCAGAAACTGAGCAGAGTACTGCGAAACAGGAGGATTTCTATGGTGACAAAGAAAAGAGTACTGAGCTTCTACGTGACATCTCTCCTTTTATACTGCAACGAATGTTGGACGGTATCTTCAAGGATGAAGAAGAGACTAGAAGCTAGGATATCATGGACCGAGCATGTGAGCAACGATGAGGTCTCGGGGGGATATGGACCGAGCATGTGAGCAACGATGAGGTCTTGGGGGGATATCATGGACCGAGCATGTGAGCAACGATGAGGTCTTGGGGGATATCATGGACCGAGCATGTGAGCAACGATGAGGTCTTGGGAGGATATCATGGACCGAGCATGTGAGCAACGATGAGGCCTTGGGGATATCATGGACCGAGCATGTGAGCAACGGTGAGGTCTTTGGGGATATCATGGACCGAGCATGTGAGCAGCGGTGAGGTCTTGGGGGATATCATGGACCGAGCATGTGAGCAACGATGAGGTCTTGGGGGGATATCATGGACCGAGCATGTGAGCAACGATGAGGTCTTGGGAGGATATCATGGACCGAGCATGTGAGCAACGATGAGGCCTTGGGGGATATCATGGACCGAGCATGTGAGCAGCGGTGAGGTCTTGGGGGATATCATGGACCGAGCATGTGAGCAACGATGAGGTCTTGGGGGATATCATGGACCGAGCATGTGAGCAACGATGAAGTCTTGTGGGGATATCATGGACCGAGCATGTGAGCAACGATGAGGTCTTGGGAGGATATCATGGACCGAGCATGTGAGCAACGATGAGGTCTTGTGGGGATATCATGGACCGAGGATGTGAGCAACGATGAGGTCTTGGGAGGATATCATTCGACCGAGCATGTGAGCAACGGTGAGGTCTTGGGGGATATCATGGACCGAGCATGTGAGCAACGTTGAGGTCTTGGGAGGATATCATGGACCGAGCATGTGAGCAACGTTGAGGTCTTGGGGGGATATCATGGATCGAGCATGTGAGCAACGTTGAGGTCTCGGAGAGGATATCATGGACCGAGCATGTGAGCAACGATGAGATCTTGGAGAGGATATCATGGACCGAGCATGTGAGCAACGATGAGATCTTGGAGAGGATGCAAACCTGGAGGAAGCTTATGCTTAACATAGGGAAGAGGCAGATGAAATTTCTGGGACACGTGATGAGAAAGGAGGGCCCGGAGAATCTGATACTCACGGGACGAATAGGAGACAGGGGAAAGCAGAGCATGAAATACGTGGCGGGCTTCGGTAGGTGGATGGTGGAGCGTGGTCTGGGGGAGTTGGCAGAAACACAAAACTTGTTGAGAACCACAAAGAATGGGGGGAATTGGAGGGCCATGATCGCCTACGCCCTGGGTCTTGAACATCACAAATGTGTCTGAGCGGGCGTCTGCAACAGGGATTTGCTAACCGCCCTAAGGTGTACTTGGAAGCAAGTAGCTGGACGTTATAATGTGCTGTAGCATACCTACGGACGATGATTAGTATGTCTCCATTCACATAAATACAGTAGTAAAAACTGTATGTTGGTCTGCAGTTGGAGATTCGTCTCCAGCTGTGCTGGTCGGATTCTCTGCCTCCGGCCAGAGAGGGTCCCCAGACGGGGCCTGTATCGAGTGGCGGAGTCTCGTCTCGGGAAGCAGCTGTTTTTACACGGGGTCTATGAGGATTTTTTGGCCGGGCTCGGATACCCCGCATTAAATTCGGCCTTGTGCCACATCTGACCGCGTGGGGCGGTTGGCAGTTGAAGATTCATTGTGAAATTCACTTGACTCATCAGTTGACTACTTCTATGCGCTGGCGAATCTTATATGTGTTGTTCTTGTCCTAACTATTATCGTTCATTTTCAACCTTCGTTTGATTATTCTATTCAGTAACCTTCTCTAGGTTAAAACATATTTTTTGTAGAAGAATAAGGATTCAAATTGGTTTGGTTTGGTTTGGCTTGTTTTGTTTGACGGCATGTCAACACCTCTATGGATTATTTAATGCAGACAAAATTTTTATTGCTGGTAATGTTTTTCTTTAAAAATCTATTTCTGGGAATATTTTTCCTTGAAGAAATCTATAGCTGGTCATATTTTTTTCAAAGAATGTATAGCTGTTTGTATTGCTGGTATTTTTTAAAAAATATTGTTGATAATAATTTTTCCTTCAAAAATTATTGCTGGTAATAATTTTTTTATTACAAAGTATTTCTGGTATTAAAACCTATTTTTACACAAGTTTAGGTGTTAACTATTTGCCCATATCTGGGGCCCTAACAGGTGCTACCACACCGGGTCAGGGTGAACCTGGGAACACCTGCAATTAAGAGGTGGTTCCACGCTCCTCAAAACCTCCTGTTCAGAAGCCTTGCTGCTGGACGTAGTTTATCGTCTTACCCAGGACGCGGATGTAGTTTATCGTCATACCCAGGACGGGAGTTCAAATTGATGTAGTCAGGTCGGTTGGTAGCTTCCAATTACAGGCGTAGTTGTTACCATATATGAGGTCACAATCAATATGATTGCTTCTCCCGTTGCCTTCGACGTATAAGGGTTATAAGAGTTCGGGCCTAAAACTGAACAGACAGACTAACACCCAAAATGATTTGATTATAAGGATGGAGGCTTGTACAGAACCATCTACGTTCCTCAAAAGAACTAATGCGTGGTCACAAAGAGCTTAAACCAGGTTTTGAATTTAGGTTGTTCTTCTACACTGGTTTTCAACCAAGGCTAACAAGCCCAGTTTACGCTAGAATTGCATAATCAATTACATTGATCCTTTTACAACTCTTGTTCAGTGAGTCGTTTTTGACGAAGTACTCTCGTCGAAACATAATGAAGCTCTTGTGTAAGGTATCTCGATTGTAATGTTAGGATCTCATGGATTTTAATAACAAATTGTCTTTCTCCTAGACTGGTTGTCAACCAAGGTTAGAGAGTCAAGTATGCTCTACTATTTAACCCATAGTAAAGGGTAGAAAAAATGGATTTATAAATTCCAATCAATCTATGCAATGCAATCATTGCCTAATCCATTACATAGACAGATATGAACAGACTGAGATGTGAACAGTCCTTTCTTTAGAGATAGATAGATATGAACGGACAGAGAGAGATAAATAGATAGATATGAAAAGTCTGAGATAGATAGATAGATAGATAGATAGATAGATAGATAGATATGAACAGACTGAGATGTGAACAATCCTTTATCTAGCGATAGATAGATAGATAGATAGATACATACATACATACATATGAAAAGAAATAGATAGATAGATAGATAGATAGATAGATAGATAGATAGATAGATAGATAGATAGATAATGAACAGACAGATAAATGAATAATGAATAGACTGACAGGTAGACAGATAATAAGTAGACCAAGATAGATAGATAGATAGATAGATAGATAGATAGATAGATATGAACAGACTGAGATAGATAGATAGATAGATAGATAGATAGATAGATAGATAGATAGATAGATATGAACATAATTAGATAAATATGAACAGATTTAGATATAGACGCACTTAGAGGGACAGATAGATATGCACAGACAGACGGATATGAATAGATAGATAAATAAATAAATAAAAAGATAAAAAAAACTTAGATAGCTTTCTAGCTATATACATGAACAGATTAAATAGCAAGCTAGCTATAAATATGAACACACAGATTGATATCTAGATAGATAGATAAATAGATATGAATAGACTCAGATAGATGTGAAATGCCTGAAATATAACATGAACATCGATATAAACAGATTGACTTAAATGTGAATGTATTCTGAATCTGGTTTTTATAAAAAAAAATCATTGCACAGTTCATTCTCCCCAAAATAGAAATTGTTTCATCTGTCGCTCTCTTCACATCTCTCCCCATTTCTCCCCATTTCTCTCCCGCAACCTCTCTCTCACCCGTCTCTTTCTCTCAATGATTCATCAAGGTTAATGAATTAATCTTTTTGATCTGCTTGATTGAGGAATTTTTTGCTGCAGACATGATTTCAGTTTGCATATTTAAATATTCTGTTTTATTAAAGTTATGTAATTTTAGATGCTTTGTTTTACACCTTTATTCAATCTTGAATTAATATATTGTAATGATAATAATAATAATAAAATGTATTTAGAATCAAAATAACAATAAATGAAAAGAATGACAAAACAATCACTTTCTTTCAAATACTCTATTGAAAACAATCACTTTCTTTCAAATACTCTATTGAAAACAATCACTTTCTTTCAAATACTCTATTGAAAACAATCACTTTCTTTCAAATACTCTATTGAAAACAATCACTTTCTTTCAAATACTCTATTGAAAACAATCACTTTCTTTCAAATACTCTATTGAAAACAATCACTTTCTTTCAAATACTCTATTGAAAACAATCACTTTCTTTCAAATACTCTATTGAAACAATCATTTTCTTTCAAATACTCTATTGAAACAATCATTTTCTTTCAAATACTCTATTGAAACAATCACTTTCTTTCAAATACTCTATTGAAAACAATCACTTTCTTTCAAATACTCTATTGAAAACAATCACTTTCTTTCAAATACTCTATTGAAAACAATCACTTTCTTTCAAATACTCTATTGAAAACAATCACTTTCTTTCAAATACTCTATTGCAACAATCATTTTCTTTCAAATACTCTATTGAAACAATCACTTTCTTTCAAATACTCTATTGAAACAATCACTTTCTTTCAAATACTCTATTGAAAACAATCACAATCGTTCAAATACTTGTTTGCAAATAATACCTTTTTCCAAATACTCTGTTACAAATAATCACTTTCGTACAAATACTCGATTGCAAATAATCACTTTCTTTCAAATACTCGATTCAAAACACTCACAATCGTTCAAATAAGTGCTTGCAAATAATCACTTTCTTTGAAATAATCTGTTGAAAATAATCCCTTTCTTTGAAATAATCTGTGGAAAATAATCACTTTCTTTCAAATACTGTAAGGCAAAAAAAAAAAATTGAAATGATATTTTTTTCCTTTTTAATCATAAATATAAACATTCCAAGATGAGTGTCATCTGAAGATGGTCAGCGAATGGGCTGGTTGCAACTTAATAAATTAAATGATTGTTGATAAAAAAAACCTCTGACTGTTTCTCACTAATAACTTTCTTCATTTTTTTTATCTGCAATTTTGAAGATTTCTTAAAAATTCTCCCCAAGTCTTAATTAATGGGTCAGAAGTGTCCCATTAATTAACCCTTAATTCTTTTGATGACTTTTTTAACAGCTTTACATCTTGAATTGGTCAATAATCTTCCATATGCAAATATTTCTGTATACAAGCAGGTGAATAAAACACATTGACAAAATTCAACCTTTTCTTAATTCTGTCATCCTTTTCTTCCTTTCTTCCTTTCTTCCTTCCTTCTTTTCTTCCTTCTTTTCTTCCTTCTTTTATTCTTTTCTTCCTCCCTTCCTCCTTTCATCCTTTTCTGTCTTCCTTTCTTCTTTTCTTCCTTCTTTCATCCTCATCTTCCTTTCCGCCTTCTTTCATCCTTTTCTTCCTTCCCGCCTTCTTTCATCCTCATCTTCCTTCCCGTCTTCTTTCATCCTTTTCTTCCTTCCCGCCTTCTTTCATCCTCATCTTCCTTCCCGTCTTCTTTCATCCTTTTCTTCCTTCCCGCCTTCTTTCATCCTCATCTTCCTTCCCGCCTTCTTTTATCCTTTTCTTCCTTACCGCCTTCTTTCATCCTTTTCTTCCTTCCCGTCTTCTTTCATCCTTTTCTTCCTTCCCGCCTTCTTTCATCCTTTTCTTCCTTCCCGCCTTCTTTCATCCTCATCTTCCTTCCTTCCTTCTTTTATCCTTTTCTTCCTTCCCGCCTTCTTTCATCCTCATCTTCCTTCCCGCCTTCTTTCATCCTTTTCTTCCTTCCCGTCTTCTTTCATCCTTTTCTTCCTTCCCGCCTTCTTTCATCCTTTTCTTCCTTCCCGCCTTCTTTCATCCTCATCTTCCTTCCCGCCTTCTTTTATCCTTTTCTTCCTTCCCGCCTTCTTTCATCCTCATCTTCCTTCCCGCCTTCTTTCATCCTTTTCTTCCTTCCCGTCTTCTTTCATCCTTTTCTTCCTTCCCGCCTTCTTTCATCCTCATCTTCCTTCCCGCCTTCTTTCATCCTTTTCTTCCTTCCCGCCTTCTTTCATCCTCATCTTCTTTCCCGCCTTCTTTCATCCTCATCTTCCTTCCCGTTTTCTTTCATCCTTTTCTTCCTTCCCGCCATCTTTCATCCTCATCTTCTTTCCCCGCCTTCTTTCATCCTCATCTTCCTTCCCGTTTTCTTTCATCCTTTTCTTCCTTCCCGCCTTCTTTCATCCTCATCTTCCTTCCCGCCTTCTTTCATCCTCATCTTCCTTCCCGTTTTCTTTCATCCTTTTCTTCCTTCCCGCCTTCTTTCATCCTCTTCTTCCTTCCCGCCTTCTTTCATCCTTTTCTTCCTTCCCGCCTTCTTTCATCCTCATCTTCTTTCCCGCCTTCTTTCATCCTCATCTTCCTTCCCGCCTTCTTTCATCCTCTTCTTCCTTCCCGTCTTCTTTCATCCTTTTCTTCCTTCCCGTCTTCTTTCATCCTTTTCTTCCTTCCCGCCTTCTTTCATCCTCATCTTCCTTCCCGCCTTCTTTCATCCTTTTCTGCCTTCCCGCCTTATTTCATCCTTGTCTTCCTTCCTTCCTTCTTTTCTTCCTTCTTTCATCCTTTTCTGCCTTCCTTTCTTCTTTTTCTCATTCTTTTCTTCCTTCCTTAAATTCTTTTCTTCCTTCTTTCATTCTTTTCTTTCTTCCTGCTTTCTTTCATCCTCATCTTCCTAAAATGATTTATCGAGAAAGCTTATCGAAAGTGTGTGTTTATAAGCAGTAATTTGAACTTTGCTAAACTGGACCTCCTCTGTGACTGAATTGGTGAATGGGATACAAGCTTAATTACTGTCGGAAGACGCATATTTTCTACAAGATTTCTCGAATATTCAGCCTGGTAAATGTAATTAATACTGTTTAATTAAAAAAACAAAACAAAAAAAAACCAAACAAACCCAAAACAGCAGAGCACTTACTCAAATAAGATGTACCCAGAAAAATTAACGCAGAAACAGAATATATATATATATATATATATATATATATATATATAAAAGAAAGAAATCGCAAACATTATGATTATAATGTGTATTTTCTCTCTCTTTTTTTTTTAAATATACATTTTTCTCTCGTTGAAACAATTATAACCTTTTCCCTATATATATATATATATATATATATATATATATATATATATATATATATGTGTGTGTCTGTGTGTGTGTACATATATATATGTGTGTGTGTGTGTGTGTGCGTGTGTATATAAAGGGTGTTTCATTAAGACGGATCAAAGTCAGCAGTAAATAAATCAGTGTTATTAGTGAAAATTTATTTATTTTTCTATTGGATCATCTTATTTAAATCATGGCAATTATGTGTAGAAAATAAAATCGCTCAAATGCCTGCCAAATCTGAAGGAAAAAGAAAAAATCATTAGAAGACTAAACTTAATTCACATTTAAAATCTGTCCAAGTTATTGGAACACCCTTTATATATGTGTATATATATATATATGTGTGTGTGTGTGTGTGCGTGTGTGTGTGCGTATGTGCATATTCGTGTGTGTGTGTTACATGTTTATTTGTGAGATAAATTATGATTCTTGGTTGATAAACATGGAGAAAGGAAAATCATAACACAGATAAGCAAAAGCCTTAAATCGTAAATACAGACGTTTTACATCATGTCTGCCTTTAGATAAAAAGCATTGGCGCTAAGAGCATTTAGAAATCGGCTACATTCTCACCATCAAACCGGAACTCTCTCTATTTCTCTCCCTCTCTCTGTTTCTCTCTCTCTGTTTCTTTCTTTCTATCTCTCTCTCTTTCTCTCTCGCTTTCTCTATATCTCTCTTTCTCTATATCTCTCTTTCTCTCTCTTTTTCTCTCTCTCTGTTTCTCTGTCTCTCAGCAATGGCTGCTTTCGGATCGATATTGAACATTAGAACGATCCAAAATTTTAGTCATGCAATTTGCCACCCACGCGGTGTCACATAATGTCTGCCGTAAAGTGCATGCCATTATTTTTTTTAGTAGAGAATCAATGTTAGTTGCGTAAGAGAAATGGATTTATTTTCGGTGGATATGAACAGAGATCGATTGCTACGAACAGAGATCAATTAAAATTGCCTATAATTCATAGAGTCAGTGATTGGTGTTCAAGCTAAGATAAAAGACTGTATTTTGAATGTTGAAACTGCTTTGAGGTAAACAAATTTGTACGATTTGGAAAGTTGTCGGGATTTTCTCTTCTCACCTTTCATTTTAAACGCATTTAGACAAGTCCCATACGTACCTAAGGTTCGTAAATATTGCCTGGGTCACATAGTGTTATAGTGGAACACACCTATTCTATAGTTAATAGACTCTCCCACCTATAATAAGTAGGAGTAGTAAGAGTAACGGGGGGTGTCTGTCAGTCAGTCGATGTCGGACGACAGTTAGTCGAATACGAAAGTAGTCAGCGACCACAACAAGATTACTCT
>CAHIKZ030000715.1:287500-312500 GCA_903632075.3 Acanthosepion pharaonis | reverse complement strand
TCTCGTTGGAACAACTATAAACTATCTATCTATCTATCTATCTATCTATCTATCTATATATATATATATATATATATATATATATATATATATATATATATATATATATAGTGTATTGAGCACTTTCACGTTTTAAATAAAGTTATTCAGTCGGTGATTTTTTTAAATTTAACTAGACGGTGTCGATTCATTATTTCCAATCGGCACGGATGTTTTTAACCTTTTCTTATTTTTATTGAATTTTTTCCCTGATATCGATTTGTTCAGTATTTTTTATTTACAAATTGTATTATCTGGATTTTTTTTTCACATCGCCAGAGTATAGGTAATAAAATAAAAAATATTATATATATATATATATATATATATATATATATATATATATATATATGAATTAGTATATATATGCGTACCTACATATAGCTTGCTATATATGAACTAATTAATACATATCTTTGCTTTGCATAATGGCATTGAGCACTATTACGTTTACACCTCATACATATGCACACCAGCACACGCGTACACGCCTGCTTATATTTGGCCGTTTCATTTAACCACCCTACAACTACATATATATATATATATATATATATATATATATATATATATATATATATATATTTATCATATATATATATATATATATATATATATATATAGAAATATAGTCTTAAGGTGTGCTATATTTATGGGATAAAGTGCTCAATATCAGAGATAGAGCGTGTGTAAATATAAAATATAAAAAGTGGCCTGACGATTGCATATAGCATGAAACAGACTGTCGCCTCTAAGTGTTGACTTCTATGTTCACTTTTATATATATATATATATATATATATATATATATATATATATATATATATATATTCCGAGCTAAGGGAATAAATACTTAACACCAGGTGGATAATAGAAGAAAAGTTTATTGTACACAAGTACAATATGAAATATGGTACAGTTATACACACAGGTCAATCTAGTAGTGAGTGCCACTAATTGGAAGGTCGGACGTACTTGCGTCTTCACTCTCACTCCCACTCTCAATCTCTCCCTGTCGTCTTCCTCGAGTCTCTCGTAGACAGTTGACTTTATAGGTACTTACTATCTATAGTGTAATCATTCATGGGGGTGGCTGGTTATTCCATTACATCATATATATATATATATATATATATATATATATATATAGTTATTTCCGCTTCGTACCGGACTCCTCCTGATCTTTACAAGAGTCAGATTAGACTAAAAATGGCATATTGCTGCTATATCCAATGATATAGATAATGTCCAGTATTGTTGGATAAAGTTTAAATGATCAATTAATTGTATCCTCTAGTCTCCAGTTAAACATCAGCTGTTGATGACCGCCGTTTAAGAGTTAATACGCAGCGTCAGGTTGCTTATTCAACTGTCTTTAGTCGAATAAACAAACCTAACATTATTTCCAGTACGAGTTGTTCTTCAAAGTTCACTAAAATGGCCGATTAGAGTTGATTCGATTGCTATCTTTATTGTTAGTATGCCGTTCAGCTTGAAATGCTCAATTATTTATTACTTGGCCAGGCTTGTTGCCAGATGTGTTAGCTTGACAAAGATATAATTAAAATACAGATTATAACTGGGACAAATTTATTACAATAATTGTGAGGAGCTTAATCATCAATCACTTAAATTAATTCTCCTTGTCAAATTGTGATTTGGTCGGATGGAACGACATTCTATTTACGTTTAACGACAGACGTTACATTCAACCTCAGCTCTTCTTTATGTACCTTCAGGACGTAGACAATCATGGCTCTCCACGATTTCCTATCCTTTCTTACGCAATTAAATAATCGCCTTCTTCACTAGATCAATTACAACCGAGTAGTGAGTTCGATTCTCACTGGGTGCCCCATACTTTCGGCCTTGTGCCACACCTAAGCTACGCTCGGAGAAACGCTATTATAAGAAGTATACCTGGAAAATATTTGTTTACTATCATTTTATTACCTAAACGTTATTTTAGTGGATAGTTGTTCGGAGAATAATCATCAATCGCTTAAATTAATATATATATATATATATATATATATATATATATATATATATATATATAAAAAGACATTTTATGTTTATACATTCTTTTTGTAGATACAAATATTTAAGTAATATAATAAAAGAGTATTAAACAACATTTACTGGCTTGAATGACCGAGAAATTTTCATAGAAAATATTCGTCCTCCGAAAATTTCTCGGACATTCAGGCCGGTAAATGTCATTAATACTGTTTATTATAAAACAGAGCATTTACTTAAATATTTGTATCTATAAAAAGAATGTATAAACATAAAAATGTCTTAAAATAATTATCGGACTTTGTCCATTTCATAATATGTGACGTCATTTGTTTACATTTGATACGCCATGAGCAGATATGAATGTACATGAGAGAATCATGGAAGATTGTAGTTTAAAGACAGTAAATTCGACCGTGCTAACCGAACGCTCCTCTGTGGCCGAAACGGTTAAGACACGTCAGGCTAAATGACAGTTCCGTATAGGATACAGGTTCGAATCCTGTCAGAGGATGAATATTTTCTATGAAAATTTCTCGAACATTCAGGCCGGTAAATGTCGTTTAATACTGTTTATTATAAACAGAACATTTACTTAAATATTTGTATCTATAAAAAGAATGTATAAACATAAAAATGTCTTAAAATTGTCGGACTTTGTCCATTTCATTATATATATATATATGTACATTTCAATGAATACGACAGATAAGGTGCTTTCATTTAGTTTTTTATACAATTTCTCATGCGATCTAATATTTTTTTTCTTTTCGGATGATAAATTATGTAAAAATTGTCCGAATGTTCTTTTTTTTTCGGGTGCTTTCGGCTATACATTTAATCATTTTCAAGAATTAAATATTTTAACTGTTAAATAAGAAATAGTTTGTTGTATGTAGTGATTTTCCAAGCGTAGCTCAGATGTGGCACAAGGCCGAAAGTATGAAGCACCCAGTGAGGATCGAACTCACTACCCAGTCGTAATTGTTCTAGCGAGACAAGCTTGTTAACCATTACACCACCTCGAGGTGCCCAAATAGAGATTTTCCAAGCGTAGCTTAGATGTGGCACAAGGCTGAAAGTATGGAGCACCCAGTGAGGATCATACTCACTACTCAATCGTAATTGTTCTAGCGAGACAAGCTTGTTAACCATTACACCACCTCGAGGTGCCCAAATAGAGATTTTCCAAGCGTAGCTTAGATGTGGCATGAGGCCGAAAGTATGGAGCATCCAGTGATGATCGAACTCACTACTCAGTCGTAATAGTTCTAGCGAGACAAGCTTGATAACCATTACCCCACCAAGTTTGTTGTATGTATGTTTTATAAAATGTTTTCATTTTTAAAAACACGATCAAGATATTGAATATTAAATATTCATGGAGACCTACTGGACACTATTCGTAACATACTTGTTGACAACACAAATATAATAGCATCATCTACATGCAAAAAAAAAAAGGCTAAAAATAATGGAAGCCTTATTAATAAAAACAAACAAAGCAACACTTAATATTAACTGTGAACATGGACACAAGATCAACTTAGTAAAAACTGAGTAAAAATGTGAAAGATTCCCCAAAATCCGGAGTGTTCCACTTAAACTCATCTTCATTGCCATATTCACAACACATGTCTCAAGTGGCCCAGTGGATAAAGACGTTGGCTAGACCCAAAGTGTTGTGAGTTTAATACCAGGTCCGGGCAAAACTTGGTGGTGTGAGTTAAAGTTAAATGGAAAATAACATCCGTGGAACTAGAACAATCTACCCCGGTGGTCAAAATAAAGGGTTCGGTTCGAAATTCCAGTCACCTGAAGAAGGCCGGAGCGTAGAACGGCCGAAATGTTGTGAATATGGCAATGAAGATGAGGATAACAGTCCGAATAATGTAAATAAATGCAAGTAAACTGTTTAGCGTTCATAAAAATACTTCTCTCAAAAGAACGTGTATAAAAAAAAACAAACAAAAAAAAAACAACAATCTAGGATGATCCCGAAATCTAGGTCGGGAACACTAGAATCAAGCAGACACGGAAGTTTAAATATCCGGGAAGCGTTTTGACAGAGGACGGTAAGTGTAACACTGAGATCCGTAGACGTATTGGGATGGCCAAGGACGCATTCCAAGAGCTGGGTAGAGTATTACGAGACAGGAGGATTTCTTTGGTAAAAAGAAAAGAATACTGAGCTGTTACGTGACATCTGTCCTTCTTTATGGCAGCGAATGTTGGACGATTTCCTCAAAGACGAAGAAGAGACTCAAGGCGACAGAGATGTGGTTCTACAGAAGGATGCTAAGGATATCATGGACCGAGCGTTTGAGCAACGATGAGGTCTTAGGTTGCAAACAAGACGGAGGTTTATACTTAACATCAGGGAGAGGCAACTAAAGTTTCTGGGACACATAATGAGGAAGGAAGACCTGGAGAATCTGATACTCACGGGTCGAATAGAGGGAAAGTCATACAATGAAAACAACGTGTGACATACCTGGCGGGTTTAAGCAAGTGGATGACAGAACGTGGTCTGGGAGAGAAAGCAGAGGGAAGGAACTTGTTTCAGAGCTGCAAAGGATAGAAGGAGGTGGAGAGCTATGATCGCCTACGTCCTGAAAGGACACGGCACATAAAAAGAATGAAAAGACGATTAAATATTTATTCAAGACAAATATTTTTAAAATAGTAGAAATAACATTTTTATAAATGTTCAAATTTAAACGTTAACGTTTAAATAAAATCTTTGAAACCATTTTTCTTTAAATTATTGTAAACGAAATTCATTAGCTTGATGTAAATGATCGAACTGTGAACCTCATGTGTACTTGCGCCTATACTGTAACCATTGAGACAATACTTAGCGTATTATGTTGACTTCAGACATTTGTGTCCAAAAGTTTATTTCCTCAATTTGTCAGTTAATAAAAAAAATCGGGGAATAAATGCAGATTGACGCACCCTCCAAAACACACAGACGTCTCTTTCTTTCTTTTTTCTTTCTTTCTTTCTTTCTTTTTCTTTCTTTCTTTCTTTCTTTCTTTCTTTCTTTCTTTCTTTCTTTCTTTTTTTTTTTTCTTTCTTTCTTTCTTTCTTTCTTTCTTTCTTTATTTATTTATTTATTTATTTATTCTTTCTTTCTTTTTCTTTCTTTCTTTCTTTCTTTCTTTCTTTATTTATTTATTCTTTCTTTCTTTCTTTTTCTCTTTCTTTCTTTCTTTCTTTCTTTTTCTTTCTTTCTTTCTTTCTTTTTCTTTCTTTCTTTCTTTCTTTCTTTCTTTCTTTCTTTCTTTCTTTCTCATCGTCTTTTTCTCTTTTTCACTATCGTTTTCTTTCTCCATTTCTTTCTCTCTCTTTTCCTTTATCTTTTTTTTTATTTTCTACCTTCTCTTTCTTTTGTCCTTTTCTTTTTTCTTTTCAGACATTTTTTTTTCATTCTCTCTTCTTTTTATTCTACTTTTTGGAATTCAGATTTCTCGTAAATCTTTCTTATCTTCAGCCTTACAAATCATCACAGATCAGCAGCTTCCTTTTATTTATTTATTTATTTTTCAATAGCGGGTTTCTCTTTTGCGTCAGGACAGATACAGGGAGTGGAGGGGGTGTAGAATCTCATCCGATAAAGATGTTCATCTTCAAGTCGTTTGGCAAGAATCTTCTCACATCGTCAAATATGGCGTCGCCCTCGCGTTAAAATGACACGTGACCGGAAATTCTCTCAACTCGGTTTGTAATTGCAACGGACATTGTTTGTCTCTCTATCTATCTATCTATCTATCTATCTATCTATCTATCTATCTATCTATCTATCTATCTCAGGCTATTCATTATCTATCTATCTATCTATCTATCTATCTATCTATCTATCTATATCAGGCTGTTCATTATTATCTATCTATAGTTTTATCGTCAAAATCGACCTTTTATTATTAAGAGGAAGGGTCAAATTATTTTTGATTAATTAATTAAATTTTTTACTCATTTTTGAACATTTGAAAATTAGATTAAAAAAACTTGTTTTTGTTTCGTCAGCGTTTGCACTAACTTTCAACATAGCAAATTTTCACCTTCTTTTTGCGGTGACAGACATTAATTTGAAATTTTGCTAAAATCAAATAATTGTCGGACTTTAATGAAATTTTCAGAACTTATTCACAAACGAATGAAATTATTTTTGAAATTTTTTTATTAGCAAATCTTGGTAAAAATATTTTTTTATTTTACATGTGTTTCGCTTCCTTAATTCATCAAGATAATTTTTAGAGAGTATATTAGTTAAAAGCAGAATTTTTTGAAGAATTTAAATTGATTTTTTTTTTGTCGGAACCGGTTACATCGAACATCTGTTCTGAATCGAAGAATAAAAAGCGCAATAAATCTAAGACATTATTTAATTAGAGAAACTTTTAATTGTTTTTATGTATAATATATATCGAAGACAATATTGTCCAAAAAAAAAAAAATATTTCGATGAAAAATTAATTTTTAGAAGATTTGTTTTCATTTTTTACAATGTTTACAATTTAAAATGAAATTTTTGAATCTTTTAAAGTTTAATATCGATGAGATAATTGTTATTAAGTAAAACTATATTTACTGATATATTTTAAAACTTATTACAATATGAAGACGCCGATTATTTTTTTTAAATTTCGATATATTTTTTTATATGTATATAGATGCAGAATTTCTGAAGTATGGATGTACAAACCGATAAATCTATTCTTAAAAGGTCACGAGGTTTAAGGTTTGTTCCCTCTTAAATAACAAAAAAAAAACAACTAGAAAATCTATTTTGTTTAGAGCTAATGCATCTAT
Source organism: Acanthosepion pharaonis (assembly GCA_903632075.3). Classification (NCBI taxonomy): domain Eukaryota; kingdom Metazoa; phylum Mollusca; class Cephalopoda; order Sepiida; family Sepiidae; genus Acanthosepion; species Acanthosepion pharaonis. Next base: position 305,627 of record CAHIKZ030000715.1, on the reverse strand, counting down.
TTACGGTTCTGCATATATACAAGCTTCTCACTCCGCCGAATTGACATCATTTAAAATATCTGAGTAACTAATAACAACGAAAATTGCAATAAGAGCTCTGGTAAAAAAAATTAAAATGATAACAGCTAAAATTGCTATATGAGCACTAATAAAAAATGGTTGCTGAAGACATTAGGTTTATAATACCCAGAAATTCATACACAAGGACACATGGCACAGTGGATAAAGGCATTGGTTAGATCCAGTGACAGGACCCAAAATGTGTGAGTTCAATACCTGGCTAAGGTGGTGGAGAACTTTGAGAGGGGAATAACAGGAGATAACTGATAACTGACATCCATTAGACATGGCATGTAGAACTAGAACAGTCTACCCCAGCGAGCGAAATAAAGGGTTCAGTTCGACATTCCAACCACCTGAAGAAGTCCGGAGCGTACAACGGCCGAAACGTTGTGATAAATATAGCAACAAAAACGAGGATGATAGTCCAAGCAATGTAAATAGTGTACATAATACCTCATCTCAGAAATATAGACAGATACTGAAAGGCCGAAACGTTGTAATAAATATGGCGACAAAGATGAGGACAATAGTCCGAATAATGTAAATAGTGTACATAATACCTCATCTCAGAAATATAGACAGATACTGAAAGGCCGAAACGTTGTAATAAATATGGCGACAAAGATAAAGGCAATAGTCCGAATAATATAAATAGTGTACATAATACCTAATCTCAGAAATATAGACAGATACTGAAAGGCCGAAACGTTGTAATAAATATGGCGACAAAGATAAAGGCAATAGTCCGAATAATATAAATAGTGTACATAATACCTAATCTCAGAAATATAGACAGATAGTGAGATTGATATTACTTAAGTCTATAGTCATTCTAACTATATTTCTTCGGTAAAACCACGGGTTTTCCAGGTGTCTGGTATTTGGCGTGTTTATATTGATATATTGCTGTTTTAAAAGTTGTTTTTGCGTGCGTTTATAACGTCAGTAGGTTAATCGTCGGGTTTGAAGGCTGAAGAGGTCCCACTGGGAATGTATGAACAGGCCACGGCAATCTGCTGATAATATTTTTTGTGACAGAGAGAAAGAGAAAAAAAATCCTTGTCTCGTTTTCCTAATTTTAATATTTTAGCGCTCGAGAAAGGACGAAAGAAATGTGCAGGAAAAAGTCGAAAAAGAAAATAGATAAAAGTGGGAGGAAGCTTAGAAAAAGAATGGACGTTGCCTATATGTAGGATTTGCAGACCCCCGACATAATATATAACAGAACAGCACACACGCTCCCCTATTTGATCTTTTTTGTCCCACAAAATCGAGAAATTTTATTCTAAAAAATGCGCCTTCCGGCAATAATTTTTAATGCGAAAATGTATTGAAAAGAAATTAAATTCAAAATCTTTTACGGACAGTTTATGACCCGGATTATACAAAATATTTTATTTTCTAAGAAAAGTGTTGCAGCGCGTTGAGAGATAGTCTGCTAAACTATTATTTAACATGCCAATCATTTAATATATTAGGCATTATCTTAAAAAAATCACTCTTCATTGTTTTAAATGTTTAAAAACTCATTCAGTACATCTAGAAGCTTAGCTTTGATATTATGGATAGATATTGGATATGATATAACATCATTCTTTATTAAAGACATTTTTATGTTTAACGTTCTTTTTTATAGATACAAGTATTTAAGTAAATGCTCTGTTTATAATAAACAGTATTAAATAACATTTACCGGTCTGAATGTCCGAGAAATTTTCATAGAAAATATTTGTCCTTTGACAGGATCCGAACCTGCATCCTATACGGAATATAGAGAATATTTTCTATGAAAATGTCTCAGACATTCAGGCCGGTAAATGTTATTTAATACTGTTTATTATAAACAGAGCATTTACTTAAATACTTGTATCTATAAAAAAGAACGTTAAACATAAAAATGTCTTTAATAAATAAATTGTCGGACTTTGTCCATTTCTTAATATATAACATCATTCTTCTTTATGTTTCTAACGAAATTTTCCTATCTCTTAATACTTTGTTTAGCATCTGGAAGGCATCTTTCGCTATACTGATGCGTCGTCGGGACGCTGTGTTGCATTTTTCTGTAATCTGTTAATACATGTTGCGGATCGGTGTACTCGAGATAAACACGTGTGTCTCCTGAAATGACTACAACCAACATGACAGACTCGGGATATGAGTCCTGGTAAAGAATGAAAAGGACCAATATATAAACAAAGACAAATAATAATGTTATTAACAACAAAGGAATACAAGTGACAAAGACGATAACGTGTGTGTCAAATGAATGTGGAAACTGTTCTGGTCCGAAGTATATGTAGTGAATGAATGTGTGTACGTACATGTGTGTGTATGTATTGTTCCCGCATTTCCCAAAAAGGGAACGCGTTCTTCCGCGCGAGATTTACATGTTGTCGTATAAGCGGAAAGTAAGAAGAAGAAGAAGAAGAGGGCGAGAAAAAATATCCCGAGTATTTATAGACCGGAAAGCGCCCCCTAGTAGAGGTTTCAAAAATTAGGAAGAGGTTGTGGCGGACTTCACCACATTAATTTAACTTTAGATTAGGCTGACGCAGAAAAGGATAAGCAAAAGACATTGTTACACATAAAATATGTATTTAACAAGATGTAAAATATCAAACAACGATGTTAAAGAAAGAAGTTGTCTCTCTTTAATTGTTATTTTAGTGTTCTAAAGTTCACTGGAAGAATGTTCATGAGAGTCTCTTGTAATGTTTGTTCTTAAAAGCTTTGGCTGTGTAAGAAAAAATTATGTGAGTGTATATAAGGTATGTTCAGCCTGTGAGTGGTGCGTATGAGTGAGAAGGTCGGCGCATGGTTTCAACTGTCGTGGATTCGTTTGGCAGCTGAAATCTCACTAATGAGGGTTAGAAAAACTCTTGCTTAAATAAGTGACTGTAGGCTCCAGATTGCTGCGCGGGAAAAATTATTCTTCACGTGCAGACAATCTGATTGGTTGGCATTGACCAATCAGCGAGTGAGCTTTGGGGAGACTTAAGAAAGCTTCTGTGATCCGTTTTCCCCCAAAAGTGCACAAAACTAACTACATAAAAATAGAGCGATTACAAAATTGTCACATTGCTGCGATTTGTAAATTGTCTATAATAACGTAGTGGTGATTAATTAACCAATGAATGCTTGGCGTTGTACGTGATTTGTATCTTTGTATGTATGTATGTATGTATGTATGTATGTATGTTCGGGCGTAATAGATGTGCACAAGGTACCTCGATAGTAAATTAGCAAGAAAAGTTTTTTTTTTTTTTAAATTTAAGCAAAGAAGCTAATTCACCAATAGTCATATTTGTAGATGCGATGAAAGTATTACACTGATATTATTTGGCTTATTTAAAAACAAAAGTAGCTATTGAAATCGGAATTAGCTCGTCTATGTTACGCATCTGAATAAAGCGGACATTAAATTGTCGCTATATATTTAGCGTTCCAATGGAAAATAGTGACCAACGTTTATTTGGTGGGGTGGAGGCGAAATACTTCGCCATTTCCCTTTAGATAAGACCTTATCTATCAATAAAACCATTTTTTAAAGTCTGACGAAGTTCAGAATCTAGATTTCTCGTAAATCTTTCTTATCTTCAGCCTTGCAAATCATCACAGATCGGCAGTTTACTTTTATTTATTTATTTATTTTTTTCAGTAGTGGGTTTCTCTTTTGCGTCAGGACAGATACAGGCAGTGGAGGGGGAGTGTAGAATCTCATCCTATCTATCTATCTATCTATCTATCTATCTATCTATCTATCTCAGCCTTTTCGTATCTATCTCTGCCTTTTTATATCTATGCCAGTCTTTTCATATCTATCTATCTATCTATCTATCTATCTATCTATCTATCTATCTCTATTCGTATATACGTATGTATGTATGTATGTATGTATCTATTTCTATTCGTATATACGTATGTATGTACGCATGTATGTATGCAGGAATCTATTTATTTATCTATCTATCTCTATTCGTATATACGTATGTATGTATGTATGCATGTATGTATGTATCTACCTATTTCTATTCGTATGTATGAATGTATGTATCTGTCTGTCTGTCCGTCTATCCATCCATCTATCTATCTATCTATCCTTACTGGCTGTAATTGTTATGCTTCCTTCCACGGTTTGTAGTCATTTGGGACCAACTAAAACTCGGATTTTATATGTCCATCTTCAAGGCAGTCACACTTGCAAGATTCTTGCGAATGTTTTTTTTTCACCTTCATTTCCCATTGAATTGTGCAAAAGTAAATTTTAAAAACGTTGGTGAACAGTCTGTCCTGCTATTAACCCATAGCTGGAGTGAGATGAAGAGGATTCGTATCTTTCCTAAGGGTATTAGCACGTAAGTGAATCTAATGGATTCAACTGGAATTCGAACTCGGCTCTCAGATTCCTCAATCCGAGTGGCTATCCATTACTCCACCGCCCGCCATTCCGTTAAAAAAGTCGATATCTAAAATTTAAAATAAATGGGTTTCAAAAATCTCTCAAAAATAAAATATGTATTTGTAAAACTTTATTTAAATATTAGCTGAATTATTAATTTATTTAAATAGTTATTAATTTATTTAAATAGTAGCTGATTAATTAAATTTAATTTAGCTGATTTGAAAAAATATTACTTAAAATATTACTTTAAAGTAACAGAGAAAGGAATTTTCAAAACAAACAGTAGCGCGATGAAGTACTTGGCAATATCTCTTAAGTCACTTGGCAAGTTGTTGACAGGCTCATTTTTGTTTGTCGGAGTTAACTCCTCCTTCAGTTCGTAACCCTTTCACCAGGGGTCTCTCTTCGCTGCTATAAAAAGCCGCTGACCCTTCGCCGCTTTCTCTTTTTCCCTCAGGCCTTTGCGCCGACACCTGGAGGTAAATCTCTCCTTTTCCTCAGGCTTCCAGCCTTACCACTTCGAAGATGTGAACGCTCACCAGAGATAGCGTTTCCCAAAATGCTGGGAACACGTTAAGCACAATACACACACACATATATAATATTCACACACACTTTGTCCTTTTGTAATTGTTTCTATGTAACCTGTTATTAATATATATATATATTTGTATACATATATTATCGGTCTTGTGTTTTGTTTGTTTTCTTTGCATTCTTTGGACTTAATTAAAAGTCCAACTTTCTCGTGTAGTTGGGCCGGCGAGCAGGAAAATCTGAACCCACATGTGTTTCTTCTACGTCTACTACACAACAAAACAGCCACGGTCCACTACATGTTAAAACATAATTTAAGAAATTGACGAGTGAGCGCCTTTTTTACATAATTTTTAAGTATTCAGTAATCTTAAATATACTGGAAAATGTTCTCCGCAATCTAATTTTAAGAACACTGAATTTAACTTTACTATAGTCATCGCTCTTATTTTGTTATTATGTCATCTATGGTCGACCATACTTTCAAACAGGGGCACGTTACGTATACATAAAAAAAAATAAAAATATTCGGGGTCAACGACTTTTAATGAGCTTCTCAAATTTTTATTCATAAATGTAGTTTTCACTTAATAGCAATATTAGTTAAACGCCTTGAAGCAAATAATAATTTTAAACGTTTTAAATTATTTAATTAATTTTTTTAAAAATGAAAAGAATTCTTGTAAAAATTAATTATTCATCGAAAAAATTTTTTATAAGACAATAATGTCCTTAATAAATCTTATTTATAAAAGCAATTAAAAGCTTTGCTAATTAAATAATGTCATAGTTTTATTGCATTTTTTATTTTACGATTCGGAGCAGATTTTCGGTGACTGGCGATACTGTTTTTTTTTTTTTAAAAATGGTGATTTAAATTCTCACAGAATTCTGCTTTTAACTAATAAAATAACTTTTCTCCTTGAAATTTAATTTCTCAAAATTTCATGAAATTAAGTAAGTGTGTGTGTGTGTGTGTGTGTGTGTGTGTAAGGAGAGTAACATATGTAAAAAAATATGAAGATTTTCTGAAACAAAAGATTTTAAAAATAATTTCATTCATTTGCGAAAAATAATTTCATTCATTTGTGAAAAATAATTTAAGTCATTTGTGAAAAATAATTTCATTCATTTGCGAAAAATAATTTCATTCATTTGTGAAAAATAATTTAAGTCATTTGTGCAAAATAATTTAAGTCATTTGTGAAAAATAATTTCATTCATTTGTGAAAAATAATTTCATTCATTTGCGAAAAACTCGTGAAAATCTCATTAAGATTCGACAATTATCTGATTTTTGCTAGAATTTCCAAATCTTTTGCACACGTTGAGTAAATGTATTTTCTTGGGAGCCTTGAAGTAATAAAAATGTTATTCTGCTTTCACAAGTGAATACATGGTAGATAATACTCAACTTTTGTGAATATGCATGTTTGTGCAGACATGATTACTAGAGGCGGTGATATGTATGTTTTATGTTGTTGTTTTGTTGAAGTTATATTTTGTAATAGAGTTTGATTTCTTTAAGAAATTGTAGGATATTATATGGATTAATGTCATGAAAAAGTTCTTTCATATTTGTTGTTTGGTTGATTTTATTTAGTGGTATACCAGACTCTATTGGTTATTTAACGCCGAAATCTAAATATGGGCCGAGAAAACAACGAAAAACAGGCTGTCACATCTCAATATCAAGAAATTAATTAGACAATTTGAAAGGATCAGTATAAAAGTAAGTAGACACAATATGTCTATATTATTCAACGAAACATGTTTAGATACATACATATATATATATATATATATATAATAATATTTTTTTGTTTAAAAATATGATTCTTTCGCTATATAAGAGTTTTCATGTTTCTAAAAAGGAGAGCCGAAACCATCCAAATAATTATTTATTAAAGCTCTACTTCTGTATGGAGCACTGTCTTCTTACAAATAAAAACAAAAATACTAAGGAACTCCGGATTATGCACCCAACGCGTTCTTTTCTATTTTCTGCATACCTGCGCACTTTTCTCAACCACTGTTCATCCGGTGGCTGGGCATTACGTCATTTTTCTCAACCACAGTTCATCCGGTGGCTGGGTATTACGTCATTTTTCTCTACCACTGTTCATCCGGTGGCTGGACAATAAGTCATTTTTCTCAACCACAGTTCATCTGGTGGCTGGGTATTACGTCATTTTTCTCAACCACAGTTCATCTGGTGGCTGAACAATAAGTCATTTTTCTCAACCACTGTTCAACCGGTGGCTGGGTATTACGTCATTTTTCTCAACCACTTTTTAACCGGTGGCTGGACATTAAGTCATTTTCCTCTACCACCGTTCATCCGGTGGCTGGGCATTACGTCATTTTTCTCTACCACTGTTCAACCAGGGGCTGGGTATTACGTCATTTTTCTCAACCACTGTTCAACCGGTGGCTGGGCATTAAGTCATTTTTCTCTACCACTGTTCAACCGGTGTGCTGGGTATTATGTCATTTTTCTCTACCACTGTTCATCCGGTGGCTTGTTATTACGTCATTTTTCTGTACTACTGTTCAACCGGTGGCTGGACATTAAGTCATTTTTCTCTACCACTGTTCAACCGGTAGCTGGGTATTACGTCATTTTTCTCTACCACTGTTCAACCGGTGGCTGGGTATTACGTCATTTTTCTCTACCACTGTCCAACCGGTGGCTGGGTATTACGTCATTTTTCTCTACTACTGTTCATCCGGTGGCTGGGCATTACGTCATTGGGCATTGTCAGGGCTCAAAGGATAAACCTGATATGAGAAAATTAATTTTCATAATGAAATTTGCAACTGTTTTTCCCATATATTTTTGTCTACTTAAACTCAGATGGGAAGAAGTCCTGGATTCGTTTGGAACTCACCTTCATTTCCCTCTCTCGCTCTTACTCTTGGTAATTACCCAACCCCACATTTGAGTCATAGAATTAAAAAAGCATTATTTTTTTGCCTTTATTAATAGAAGTCATTTATCAATGACAAAAAGCCGAGTTTTGTTCTTTTGTTTGACATTTTCCCCACGCCATGGCTGACAGGCGAAACGACATTTTTAAAAAAAAGGTCAATCGTGATACATTTTTAATTTCACGATTTCTAAGTTTTAAAGATCGAATCGCCAATTCCGGGACTAATAACAATTATTGATTCTTCTTCTATGTACTGTGTCCTTTCAGGACGTTAGCGATTATGGCTCTCCACAACTTCCTATCTTTTTTAGCTCTAGGTAATGTTTATCTTTTCAGCATTCCTCCTACCCTTTGTTCTGCCATCCGCTTACACAAGCTCATTAAGTTGGGTGATCGTGGCTCTCCATATCTTCCTATATATTTTAGCACTTAGTAAGTTTTTTTTTTCATCGTTTTTACACTCACTGTTCTGCCATCCATTTACACAAGTTCGTTAAGATGTGGCTCTCCACAACTTCCTATCCTTTTTAGCTCTTAGTAAGGCTTGACTTTTCACCATTTCTTCTACTCCCTGTTCTACCATCCATTTACACAAGCTCGTTAAGTAGGCTGATCGTAGCTCTCTACAACTTCCTATCCTTTTTAGCTCTTAATAAGGTTTGGCTAATGAAATTTGTGAATGTGAAAATAAATAATGTGAGTGTGAAAATGCTACTGAACACTGGTAGTGATATTTCAATAATCAATGAAACCACATGGAAGGAAATTGGAAAGCCTTTATTTAAAATGACTTACAAAGTTGTGATCTCAGTTTCTGGAGAGAATTTTTTTTTTTTTTGAGAAATGACTTGTAATGTCTCATTTCGTAATAAGCATGTAAAAAACTAAAGATTATGTATTAAAAATGCTACGAATTTATTCGGTATGTACCTATTTGAGCTTCGGGATTTGCCGGTAAACATTTATTGTAAAAACGTAAGTAGACAAGCGACCAATTCGTCAGAACGGAAATTTTAAGGAAGAATTAAAAAAATGTTTTCCAGATGTTCTGTCAAATGAACTGGGTGGGTGTTTAAAATTCAAGGCGGATATGAATACCTACCCTTTACCAAGTCCAGAGGAACTTTTTTGATGTTAAACGGCGGAAGAATATTTTCAAAGCTGGATCTCTCTTTACATATTCAGATTGAAAATGGATGTTCAGAATTTACGACTAAATACGCACAGAGGTTTCTATAAATTTAACAGACTTCCTTTTCGTATAAAGGTGGCACCAGCTATTTTTCAACAGGTTATGGATTTCACAGTGGCGTATCTGGACGACATTTTAATCAAAAGTGTATCTAAAGAACAACATGTTGGGTCTGTGACAAACAATTTTAGAAAAACTAGCAAAGTACGGATTCAAGCTCAGTGAAGAAAAATCCGAATTGTTTTTGCTGAAAATTAAATACCTTGGTATAATTATTGATAAAAATGGTCGTCAACCAGATCCATCGAGGGCAAGTGCAATTAAAAATATTCCTCCACCAACAAACGTGACTACGTTACAAGCTTTTCAGGGACTGACTAATTACTACCTAATTACTAAGTGTACATAATATGCATAATTTGAGAGCTCCATTGAACGATCTACTTTAAAAAAAGGAGTAAAATGGAGCTGGAATGATAATTCTCAAAAGGTGTTTGACGAAATAAAAAAAAGACTTCCGTTAGATTTATCATTAGCACACTACAATCCAAAAGCAGAAATAGTAGTGGCGTTAGATGCTAGTGAGGACGCTGTTGGAGCTGTGATTTTACACAAATACGATAGCTGTAAAATTATAGCCTTCGTTCATGTTTCATCTCGCTTCTACCAGTAGAGAAAAATTACAGCCAGATAGAAAAAGAGGCTTTTGCAATTATATTTGCTGTGAATAAATTTCATAAATTTATTCATGGAAGAAATTTTAGTTTTCAAACAAACCACCTACCTCTATTAACAATATATGTTTCAAAGAAAGGAATACTGATGTATACAGCTAATAGACTACAACGCTGGTGTACCATCTATGATTTTACGATGGAGTACTAACTAAAAATTTAGAATATTCGGATGGCTTATAAAGTTTAATATCTAAAATGCAAAACTATTTGAAGGCGCGTTCATTGTAAAAATGAAAAAAAAAAAAATTTGTTCAACGTAGTACGAGAGTTATCTCCCTTGAAGAAATAAAATAAAAAACGGAAAATGACGACTTTATTGCGAAAATAAAAAAAGCAATTGAAAGATTGGTTTGGTTTATTTTGTTTTACGGCATATCAACCTCAATGGGTTATTTAATGCCGACAACATTTTTAGGATAGATTTGTATGAATAGAATATGTATTCTTTGGTTTAGATTGGTTTGGTTTATTTTGTTTTACGGCATATCAACCTCAATGGGTTATTTAATGCCGACAACATTTTTAGGATAGATTCGTATGAATAGAATATGTATTCTTTGGTTTAGATTGGTTTGGTTTATTTTTTTTTTGCGGCATATCAACCTCAATGGGTTATTTAATGCCGACAACATTTTTAGGATAGATTCGTATGAATAGAATATGTATTCTTTGGTTTAGATTGGTTTGGTTTATTTTGTTTTTTTACGGCATATCAACCTCAATGGGTTATTTAATGCCGACAACATTTTTAGGATAGATTCGTATGAATAGAATATGTATTCTTTGGTTTAGATTGGTTTGGTTTATTTTGTTTTATGGCACACCAACCCGAATGGGCTACTCAATGGCGACAAAATTATATATATATATTATATTTTGTTTTGTCAAAAATCTGTTTCTGGTAATATTTTTCCTTCAAAATTGTATTGCTGGTAATAGTTAACCATTTGCCCATAGCTGGGACCCTAACAGGTGCTACCACCCCAGGTCACGGTGGACCTGGGAACACTAGCGATTAAGAGGTGGTTCTACGCTCCTCAAAACCTCCTGATCAGAAGCCTTGCTGTTGGACGTTGTTTATCGTCTTACCCAGGACGCAGATGTAGTTTAACGTCTTACCCAGGACGTGGATGTAGTTTAACGTATTACCCAGGACGCGGATGTAGTTTAACGTCTTACCCAGGACGCGGATGTAGTTTAACGTCTTACCCAGGACGTGGATGTAGTTTAACGTCTTACCCAGGACGCGGATGTAGTTTAACGTCTTACCCAGGACGTGGATGTAGTTTAACGTCTTACCCAGGACGATCAATTGAAAGAAAGTAACAAAGAACGAAGGTAGATGGCCGCAAAAATGATTGCTAGAAAAGTAAAATCGTTTTTCGACAAGTTATTACCAAGTCGAAAAACACGGATAACAAAAACGGCGCCAAAAGTTAAATAAAGCAATTTGCTTTTGCCGAGACACGCATTCATCGGAGATTCGGTGTCTTTTAGAGACGTTTTCATGATGCATTTTCTTCCGGAAGTTACATATTGCCTGTCATGCTGTGGGTTTTGAGGCAATGGCATTATTCGTTCTTTTTTACTTCTTCCCGTCGCTCTCCCTTTTCTGTGTGTTTCACCTCAATTTTTAAGAGAACAATATATATATATATATATATATATATATATATATATATATATATATATATATATATATATATGTATGTCAAAGAAACATAGGAAGACGGCATAATATCAGCAAAAAATCGGGAAGTTGATTTCCATGGTAAAAGGGAAAAGATTTGAACATAAAAGGCACCATAATCAATTGAAATAAGGTTCATTGATAACAGAACTGAAAGATTGGAAGAACCGATAAAAATGCTATATGATGTTTTCGATGTGCCAAGTCGTGAAACCTATGTATACAAATTCCAGGAAAAGAAAGCGTAATGAAGAAATGAAAGTGGATCCGAGACGGAAACGCTACAAAGTCAAGAACATTGACGAACTCTCCAGAAAGAAGAGAGGTAGATACTAATACTCATATATATATATATATATATATTAAAAAGAAGAGAGGTGCCGCAAATTTTTTTTGGTTGTAATGTGGATTTATTTAGAAAAAATATTATGCTTTGTTTTACATAATTTTACGACACGTGTTTCTGGTCTCGCGACCGTCTTCAGGTAAAAGTGGAGATTTCTACATATTATTAAAAATAATTAATTTTTCTTCATGTTCAATGTGAAATATTCTCCATATGAGACATTCTCTGTTTGTGTGTTGGTAATCCGAATTTCTTTCTAGAATTGTCAATGAAGAGTTCTGCGCGAAGGGTCATAAAACAATTAAGGTTTGTCCAGCGAGTAGTTATCGGCATTTAATCTTTTAATGTTTTAGTGACCCCTATGTGCTCTTGGATCTGTTTCCATTTTGGTGTGTTCCTGTCAGCATGCGTGTATATATGCGTGCGTATATTTCCCCTCCATACATACTGTCTTACTACGAGGAATTCGTAAACTTATTTGTACCTATACACGCATACACACACATACGCACATACACACTATCCCACCACAAGTAATCAGTACACACACACATATACACACATATTTCCCAAGCTACATGGAACCAGTACACACACACACACACACACACACGTACACGCACACACACACACACACGTACTTCTTAAGTTGTCAACATCCGCATATACATACATAAATGTATGTATGTGTACATACACATATATATATCTCCTCGTGTCTCCCGTATATGAGTGTGCGTCCATGTATGTGAGCGATTTGATCATTGTATTTGGTCACCCTGTGTGCATGTTGTGTGTTTTTTGTGTGTGGGGTTACGATCTATTTAGTTCGGGTTTGAATTTGTCTATAAAGTTTTTATACATATACTAGCAGCATGGCCCGGCGTTGCCCGTGCTTGATTCAAAAATCGGACGACTCATACAGCAATCGCTATCACTTGACTTAAAATATTTTCGCCCTTCCTTGCCTTTAAAGGAGTGCCCTTTGCCGTGTTTATGTTCCTACATGCCTTACTTCTCACACTGCAAATTTTTTCTAAGCTCTATACTAAACATTAAATCTGTTACGAAAAAAGAACTAAACAAAATGAACACAAAACGATCAGCTTTAAAAAAGGACTCGTAACTGGAAAAACCAAATGAAAAAAGAATGTTAACAACAAATACTTTTTTCACACCCAACCCAATTTTGCGGAATCAGAATCAACGTTGATTTTAAGCAAGCGAATGAGCCAATAGGAGTAAAGTGACATGCAGATTTAAATTTTTCCCACTTGTGACGAATGCAGCTATCGATTTTTTTTGTGTGCTAGCATGCTAGTTAACATTCGCGTCAGTCAGCTGTTGGCTCTCACGCTGGCCAATAAAATCTTCCTGCCTATTTGTGGCAGCCAGCTATAGGCTCTCAATCTGGCCAGTACAAAATGGCCGCAAACTACATGAAAACTGCCGTAGAAGCATGTGCATGTAAATTTTGGTGCAAATCCGTCGAAAATTGCGGCCGTGCATTCGTTACACACACACACACACACACACACACACACACACACACACACACACACACACACACACATCCTGCCTTATATATATATATATATATATATATATATATATATATATATATAAAGTATTAATCTCAAAAGGGAGGATATTGTGACTATATCAACTAGTCCATAACTATAAATAACTATAAATAACTCCAGGTCAAAGGTAAGAGGAAGAAGGCGTTTGGTGTCAGTCTTCAATGAGTAATACAGGCGTCACGGCAAGTTGTCGAAGTGTTACTTTTATTATAATCTGCAAAAGTTTAAATTCAATGTCAATCGCTATTTACTGTCCTCTTGATGACTCTTTTTGATTTCGTGCCTTAGTAATGTTCCTCTGCTTTTAATTCGTCCATATCCAGTAACCCCTTGTGTCTTAGTGACTTTAATGCCTTGCATGGGGTGATACCGATTAAAAAAATAAAACAGAAATAGATAGATATACTGATAGTAAAAATATTTTCTTAGGAGAGGTGGGGATGAGAGAACATCAAATATATTATTCCAGATATTAATGAAAAAACACAAATAGATAGATAGATAGATAGATAGATAGATAGATAGATAGATAGATATGAACAGAATGAGATAGAGTGATAGAATGATAGATATGAAAAGAATTATATAGAGAATGATATGAACAGAATGAGATATATAGACACGAACAGAAATAGATAGATAGATAGATATGAACAAATTCAGATAGATAGGTAGATATGAAGAAATGGAGATAGATAGATAGATAGATAGATAGATAGATAGATAGATAGATAGATAGATAGATATGAAGAAATTGAGATAGATAGATAGAGAGATAGATAGATATGACCAAATTCAGATAGATAGATATGAACAGATTGAGATAGATAGATAGATATAAACAGACTGAGATAGATAGATAGATAGATATGAACAGACTGAGATAGATAGATAGATAGATAGATAGATAGATAGATAGATAGATAGATGTGGAGAGCGTGGCTGATAAATAAAGGAGAACATAAGAAGTAAATCTTTTGCATGGATCTATCGCTTTTATTGACTTTTGCCTACTCTTTCAGAAAAAAGAAAAACAAAAATAATTAACATAAAATAAGGGTCAGAGAAATCGGGTAGAAAAAGTTAAAGACATTGCAAAAAAAATTAAAAAAGTAAAGCAAACAATCTGTTTGTATTATCTGGACATGGCGTCAAAAATAAACAAACCCAGAAAAGCAACAACAAAAGTAAAAGCAGCCCATATGCGTGTACGTACTGGTTTTTATGAGTGTAACGCTGGTCTCCTATGGTTTCTGTGTTTACTTTGAAGGCCGACAAATCAGCACGAAGGCAAAAGGGAGTAAAAATGTCGACCAGAAAGAGTGGCGAGTGGCAAGTGTCTTTCCGAGGCGACAGACAAGAAACAAGAAAACAAAAATAATAACAAATCGAATCAAATGATTTTTTTCCCACTTCATCAAGGTAGGTAAAAGTTTTTTTTTTTTTTTTTTCTTAAGTCAAATTCCTCTTTTGTGTGCGCAAGTGTGTCTTTTTATTACAAAAAGAAAATTAAACTCATTTCTTATGAAATCTGTTTGATAGCTGAGTTAGTTACGTTTACTGACTGTCGTGGATTTTGAAGAGTGGGAAGATAGGCGCTACACAGTCTTCTTACTCTATTTGACCTCCTTTTGGGAAGTTAAACATAAGACTCTCTCATCATCTCTCTTTTAATATATCTGTGGGTGTATATATATATATATATATATATATATATATATATGCGTGTTTGTGTGTATGTATATATGTTTGTGCGTGTGTGCATGTTTATATGTGTGTATATATGTTTGTGTGTGTGTGCGCGAAATTTCTGTTGTTAGTTCATACTTTTGCTTCAATTTGTTCATATCTATCTATCTATCTATTTCAATTTGTTCATATCTATCTATCTATCTATCTGTCTGTCTATTTCAATTCATTCATATTCTATCTATCTATCTATCTATCTGTCTGTCTATTTCAGTTCATTCATATCTATCTATCTATCTATCTATTTCAATTTGTTCATATCTATCTATCTATCTATCTATCTATCTATCTATCTATCTATCTATCTATCTATGTCATATCAACGAAACCTATTGGTAAACAAAAATTGATTGGGCTTATACCTTTTTATCTATAGGCTGACATTGTTCGTTTTTATGCTTGAGTTTGTGTTGAAATTGTTCGTGCTTAGCTTTTAACATTTGTGGAGTCTCTAGGTAGACATTTTTTTAGGATGATAAGCAATAAACATTAATCAGCCATAAGTAAGTCAGCAAACATTCCTCCGATAGTTTCCTTTTGACATGTACCTTGTTCTTTTATGGACGTCGGCCTATTCTAAGCTTGGCGGACATTTTATTAACTTAAGAGTAAGAATTTGGTTTTTAAATACAAAATAATATTCTACCATAGTTCAGATGAGGGTTTCTTATTATTGAACAAATATATTCACCCAAAAGGAGCGTCTATCTATCTATCTATCTATCTATCTATCTATCTATCTATCTATCTATCTATCTACATGTATATACACATATATATCTGTTCATTATTATCTATCTATCTATCTATATATATATATATATATATATATATATATATATATATATATATATATATACACCCATATATCTGTTCATTATCTATCTTTCTGTTCACATCTATCTATCTATCTATCTATCTATCTATCTATCTATCTACATGTATATACACACATATATATCTGTTCATTATCTATCTATCTATCTATATATATATAAATATATATATATATATATATATATATATCTGTTCATTATCTATCTTTCTGTTCACATGTATGTATGTATGTATGTATGTATCTATCTATCTATCTATCTATCTATCATTATTCACATCTATCTATCTATCTATCTATTTCTCTCTCTCTCACTCCCTCTCTCTCTCTCTCTCTCTCTATATATATATATATATATATATATATATATATATCAGCCCGTTAACATTAATACTTAGATGTTGATTACTTATTATTGAACTGTCTTAATTTCAGTCTCTCTCTTCAAAAATCAAACCGACTCTTGTACAATATTTTTAGGCCATATGTAATGACGTAAATCGTGTAGACGCATCGGAATTTCCTCAAACGACAAATTAATCCCATATTCTATATTTGCCTGAACAGGACTAAATCGAGTGAATGCAGAAGTTCTGACTGAAGGCTGGCAAACCGAAGTATCTTCTAAGTCCAAATATATTTGTGAAATTCTTATGCAGACTTACTTTATGTGGTCTTTTGGTGAAATTATTAGATATATGGTTGTGTAGCCAAATAAATTTTCAGCGACATTAAGCAGGGCTTCTATTTAAATTACTGGCATCTACTAATAATAATGTTGGAAGTAATAAAATGTCAAATTAAAAGTTCTTTAGGAATTTCTTTGTTTAGATTTCGGATAAGAAAATATGAACGAGAAAAGGTGATTTCCTTAAAAGGGTAAATGACCATTGTTTGGCTGTTAGGTCTCTTTGGCCGAGCTGTCCAGGGGAGGCCGGATTAAATGACGGTTTCTCCTACAAAGGGGGATCTGGTTCGAACGTTACCAGAGATTTTATTTTCGAAATCTCTAGTGACGTTGGCCGATAGACGTAATGCATTGTTGAAAAAAAGAAAAAAAGGGAAGTCTATTTCCAGTACGGGTGTATACCGGGTACAACAGCAAAATTGTTCAAATCGTGTCACAGCAAAACTGTGCATCCTACAAAATTTTTCAATATCTAAATAAAAACCACTAAACTAATTGAGAAATAACCACATTTGACACATACACATGTATACACATGCACGCACGCATACACACGCACGCATACACACGCACGCATACACACGCACGCGCGCGGGAATACACACACACGCACACACAGACACACAAAGAAAAATATTAACTTACACCCAATAATAATAGCATGCCAATTAACGCATAAATTAATTACATCAAACTTAGCATAAAAATAACGAAAAAGAGAAAACCCGCAATCATTCGCTGAAAGCTCCTGACGAGTGGACCGAACAATTACGAGTATGTTGCTGATAGAATTTGGTAGGTCTACATACGTATTAAAATAAGGCTTAATTGAGCTATCTGCCACATGCTCGCTGAAAATACAAATATATATATATATATATATATATATATATATATATATATATATATATATATATATATATATATATGCCGGGTGTAACAACAAAATTGTCCAAATCGTAAATCGTATAATAGCATGACTGTCCATCTCACAAAATGTTCCATTTAAAAAAAAAAAAACTGAACTAAGTTTCTTTTTTCCATGTTTTCAGATAAGACGTTTCGCCATCTTGACACCATTTGTCGTAAGAATCACTGAAAAACCGTTTGAGTTATTCAGCTAGAAAGAGAACAGGTTAAAATCGTTTTGTGACAGACCACTAGGTCTTCCCAACTGAGCAATGGTGAGAGGAAAAAGATCATTCAGGCTTTCAGTAATGGTACCAACGTTCATACCCTGGCTTCCATCTTTTCAAGAGGCATCAAGAGAACAGTGAATAAGTTTAAAAAAGAAGGAAAAGTAGAGATGAAAACTGGATCAGGAGGTCACCACGGAAAGAGGGATCATCATTTCAACTTAGAGCTAAAG
>CAHIKZ030000715.1:245000-280000 GCA_903632075.3 Acanthosepion pharaonis | reverse complement strand
ATCCCGCTCTCACCCTTACACCGTAGAAACCTTCAAATGTAGCCGTATCTTCTACTCCAATAGCTTCATACCTCGCACCTCTCGCCAGTGGAACACCCTCCCCAATTACTGTTTCCCTGAAAGCTATAATCTCCAACTATTCAAATGTATTGTCAATCGACATCTCCAATTACCTTGATCTACCCACTATCCTTCTCCTCTTCCTTTCTCCTATCCCTCTTATCTGCTCTCGCTCCAAATCTTCCGCAACCCCCTGCATCCTAGTGGCTTCACGCCTTGCTTGGGGCACAATGCTTAAAAAAAAAATATATATAGAAAAAGTTTCAAATTAAAAAATTAAATACACATAAACTAAGGTTGAATAGGGACTTAGGTGTTTTAAATCTTTATAAATATTTCAATAGTTAAGCAATTTTTTTAGATATAGTAAAAAAAAATTTTTAAACAACATTTAAAATATTTATGACAGTTAGATTTAAGTTAGAAATATCCGAACAGTGACGTTCCATATCACGTGGCGTCCGCGTCTCGCGAAGGACGCTACTTGCTAACAAACAGTAATTTTAATTTATTTGTAACAAACAGTTATTTCTGATGAAAAATTGAGGACAATTTGAAATATCAAATATATATATAAATAAATACTTTCATAAAATAAAACAGTATTATTTTTTAATTTGAAACTTTTATATATATATATATATATATATATATATATATATATATATATAGCATGAACTCCCCTAATTAAGAAATATTCCAACAATACAGTAATTTTTATAACACAGCCCTAAAAAATAGCGGATACAAAAACGTAAACATAAATTATAGAAAACAATAGTACTAATAGGAAGAAAAACAGGAAAAGAAAAATCATTTGGTATACCCCTCCGTTCAACCAAATGGTTAGTATTAAGCTGGGACATAAGTTCCTAGCTTTAATTGAAAAACACTTTCCTACTAATAGCAGACTTAGCAAGATCTTTAATAAAAACGCCTTAAAATTAAGTTACAGTAGCACTGAAAATCTAGAAAGAATCATAAAAAAACATAATAAAATCCTGGAAAAACACGCATGCCAAAACAGTATTAATAAAAACCCTAAACTAAAATTAGACAAAAATAATGAAAAATTATGTGATTGTAGAAACCCTGAAGACTACCCGCTGGAAAATAAATGCCGCACAAAATCTGTGGTATACCAATGCACTATCTCATACATCGAGAGTCCTAACACTGATAGTATATACATTGGTTCAATGAAGAATGAATTTAAAATTAGATGGAGACAACACAAAAGCTCCTTCAATAATATTAGAAATAGAAATCAGACATCTCTATCCAAATATTTTTGGCATTTAAAAGAAAGGAATAAAACACCAAAAGTAAAATGGAAAATAATAAATAGAACAAGAACTTATTATTAAGAACATTATTAAGTTTCTAAATAATGGAAATTTATTAAACAATAAACTTGAGTTCATGGTTTTTTGCCGACATCAACAAATTTTCGCATTAAATAATTAGCATGAAAAAAGAAAAAAAACCATAGTCTAATAAAAGGCTTAAAAGCTTAACCCAATCATAAGATAGAAAAACCCTTTATGAAGTCGTCAAAAAAACAAATTGTAGTTCAGTGCGACGCATTTATGTATGAAACAGCCCTTTGGAAATAAATAAATAAATAAATGAATAAATAAAATAAAACAAAATTCTCTAGACACTTAACGACATATCATGGTGCCGAAAGCTATCTTTCGCTGTGACTTTATTAAAAAAATATCCATATATTAATCTTTTCACAATATCACCTTTCCTAACAGAATAACTACTGTCCCAAGCAAATGTACACAACAGTATCAAGAAATCAAAAGAAAATGGTTGAATCCGTCAAGACAACAATACGTGACAGTACTTGACGTAATTTTCAGTTGACAATATGAATACAATAGCTTTTTTCTAAATTCTTCCAGTTGCTAAGGACATTTTGTTTCTTGTTAATAGTTACTTTGTTTTCAAAAAATTCATTTCGCTTTTGCCTTGAAAAAGTCCACATTGGACGAGACGCGTCGGCTAATAATACAGTTTTCCTATTGTCTTTTACCTTTATACACACACACACACATACATATATACATATATATATATATATATATTACGATAAACACACACAAATACACACACAAAACTAATGCAAAGGTTAATATTTATATCCATATAAACAATAAATATATATCCGTATCCGTTATGAATGAAATGATCCCTGTTTATAAAATTTCTGCCGTGCTTATTTTTTTATACAAGCTTTCGTCTGTTCCTACAGACATTTTCAGGTATAGAATAGATGTTGTTCTTGTTTTTTTCTCTTAGTAATAAGAGGACAACGAAAATATATGTATTGTTGTATCCGAAAATGCTATTGAAAATGAGTTACTGTTTTGGAGCTGAGTTTTGATTTTAAATAGTTTCAATAGCATTTACCAGTAAA
Organism: Acanthosepion pharaonis; assembly: GCA_903632075.3. NCBI lineage: Eukaryota > Metazoa > Mollusca > Cephalopoda > Sepiida > Sepiidae > Acanthosepion > Acanthosepion pharaonis. The sequence goes on along the minus strand of CAHIKZ030000715.1, from coordinate 277,512 downwards.
AATTCGTTCATCACCATATATGAACGCACAACCTTTAATAAAAATTTAAAATCAAACTCAGCGTTGCTTTTAGCGCTCCAAAAAACAGTAACTCATTTTCAATAGCATTTTCGGATACAACAATACATATATTTTCGTTGTCCTCTTATTACTAAGAGAAAAAAACAAGAACAACATCTATTCCATACCTGAAGATGTCTGTAGGAACAGACGAAAGCTTGTAGTAAAAAAAATAAGAACTAATACGGCAGAAATTTATATAAACAAGGATCATTTCATTCATAACGGATACGGAGGTTTTGTATATTATTTGAATTGTTTGCGATGATGGATGTCTCGCCATTTAAATCATTAACCTTGCATTAGTTTTGTGTGAATAATTATATATATATATATATATATATATATATATATATATATATATATATATAAACTAGTTTGTGAACCATTATAATATTACTTTCACATACCCAAATATGCTAGTATGTTTTAAATCAAGGAACAGCTTAATAAAAATATCCAAATGTTTGACAATTTTTGTCTTTATTTTCACCTAAAATTAAAGCAAATATACGAAGTTTAGAACGGCTCCTGATCAAACATAATAGACATTCGTTGTCTGTTATATTTAACAATATATGTTTGAATAATGATCTGCTACCCCAATACACTATATATATATATATATATATATATATATATATATATATATATATATATATATATATATATATCCTAATGTACCCGTGGCGTCAAAATTGATTGTCGCTTTTTATCCCAACACTCTGTGCCAATAAACTTCATTATTATTATTATTATTATTATTTTATTTCCTTTGATTTTTGGCGTTTACACATTTCTTTCCGGGTCCCGCCCAGAGACCAAAGGTCAGAAATGGCATCATGACACTTTCCACTGACAAAATAATAATAATTATTATTATTATTTTATTAATAGTATTATTCCATCTAATTATTGCTGCTTTTTATCACAACACTCAGGGTCGAGGAACTCTTCATTATTACTTTTATTTCATTACTAGTTTTTTTAACCCTTTTACAAGACCATGGAAAATGCTACATTGAAATTCGAATGTACAATTGAATAGAAAAAGTAGACAGACACAATTTCACTTAAAAGGTTTGGGTCAACCCGTGGGATTTGTTTTCAGGCACTTTCCAAAATGTGAATCGCCTCGTCCATACCGATTTTGATAATAAATTATTTTCTTTTTTTGCTTTCTTTTCTAGTTTTATGAAGACAGAATGCTGAAAGAAAAGATTTATGCTTGGTACCCCCAAGTCGATGTTGTTGATTACACAGCAGTAAAACCAGACTCATATGGTGAATAGTATTCGTTTTTTATCAATTTTCATTTTTTTTTTTTTTTTTTTTTTTTTTTTTTTTTTGCCCGGGGGTCGCTCGGCCCCTGAACAAGAAACCATCGAGAACCACAGTCCATTCCTGCTTATTTCGTCAAAAGCCAGTTGCGAAAAAAACTTACCTTCTCCTCATACCCGGTCTAATAGTAAAATTGTCAAAATCGTGCAAAAGCAAAATTGTCCAATTGTTAGATTAAGTTTGAATCGTTGTATCTTAGAAATGATTAAAGATATCTTACTGGAATTCTTCGAGGATTTTATAACATTATTGGACTCTACTTTGAACAAAAAGGATGTATTTTGCAATGAAATGAATGACCCCCCTCTTCCTGTTTTGACCTAAAAAAGTTTTCCTCTCTACTGTTTCCTCTTTTTAAAACTTTTTCACCGTTCTCTTAATGGTTCTTGAATGGACTTTGAAGATGGAAGTCAGAGTATGAATGTTGCTACCTGAAGGCCTGAATGATCTTTTTCCTCTCACCATTGCTCAGTCGGGAAGACATAGTGAGACAGACACAAAACGATTTTAACCTGTTCTTTTTCTAGCTGAATAAGTCGAAGGTTCTTGCAGTGATTCTTACGACAAATGGTGTCAAGATGGCTAAACGTCTTATCTGAAAACCTGGGAAACTGAATTGGTTTAGTAGTTTTTAGATATTAAACATTTTGCGGGATTATCCCACGCTGTTACACGAATTGGGCAATTTTGCTGTTACACCCGGTATATAAGTAAATCAAGTTGGTGTAGGCAGAACTCCCCACCCCTGTCCTGGGAGAGACTAGATCTAGTTTTCAGAAATCGTTTTAGTTTTGCTGCTGTTATATATTTAGAGATTTTTGATAAAATCCACAGAAAAATCTGCAATGTTATTTGTCTTGACTCGGCTTCAGTCACTTTCCCACCGTAACGAAGCTACCCTGTGCCTTTTTCTATAAATATTTTCGGGAAAATTGTTCTGATGCGTTTTTCTCGTTGGTACGTCAAATTACAAATTTAAGCGTAGTACTAGATTGGCAGTTAGGTCTCCTCATTTTATAGATGAAATGCCTAGATGCAACCGTAAGTTCTGTACTAACAGTTTTCTCTATTGCACCTCCCACTTGTGGAACTCTCTTCCAGCCTCATGCTATCCAGTCAACTTTGAAATGAATGACTAACTTGTTAACCATTGCTCAACGACAAGCATACTGCGAGCATAAACACAATAGAAGCGTTTTTTAAATAACTAGATACAACCGTAAGTTCTATGTTAACAGTTTCTTCTCTCGTACTTCTTACTTGTGGAACTTGTTGTCTTGGACGGCTAAACTTCTAGATTCTTTTGCAATAATGCAGAGGTGACCGAGGTTTATTCTTGGGATCTATGCTTTTCCTAATTTTCATCAGTTCCCAATTCGATAACTATGCTGATGACACAAATTATTACTCTTACAACTATTAAAACTATTACTCTTACAAATATTATAATAATTACTCTTACAACTTTTAATCTTACAACCATTATAACCCTTACTCTTACAACTATTACAACTATTACTCATACAATTTTTAAAACTGTTACTCTTAAAATTATTACTCTTACTAATATTACAACAGCTACTCTTAAAACTATTTCTCTTACAACTATTACAATTCTTAATCTTAAAATTATTACCACATTTACTCTTATACATCTTACAACGGTTACTCTTACAACTCTTACAAATAATAATCTTACAACTATTATCTATACAATTCTTACAACTATTACATCATTTACTCTTATAACTATTACAACTTTTACTCATACAACTATTACAAAGGTTACTCTTACAATTATTACACTTACAACTCTTACAACTATTACAACAGATACTCTTAAACTTTTACAACTATTATTATTACAACTTTTACAACTTTTACTCTTACAACTATTTCAACTATTACGACTGTTACTCATACAACACTTACAACAATTACTCTTACAATTATTACAATTACTCTTACAACTATTACTCTAGCATGTATTACAATTATTACTCTTACAACTAGTATAACAGTTACTCATACAACTCTTGCAACAATTACTCTTAAAACTATTATACTACTCTTGAAATAATTACTCTTACAACTATTAAAACTATTACTCATACAAATCTTACAATTATGACTCTTACAACTATTACAACTTTTACTCTCACAACTTTTATAGCTATTACTCTTACAACTTTTGCAAATGCTACTCTTACAAATATTACCCTTCTTATTCTTACAACTCCCACAACTATTACTATTACAGCTATTGCAACAATTACACTTACAACTCTTGCAACTATTACTCATGCAGCTCTTACAACTATTACTCTTAAAACTATCAAAACAGTTACTCTCACAGCTATTACTCTTACAATTATTACGCTTACAGATATTACAACACTTATTCTTACAAACTCTTACTCATAAAAGTCTTACAACTATCCTTCTTACAACTATTGCAACAATTACACTTACAACTCTTACAACTATTACTCTTACAAATATTACAACAGTTACTCTTGCTAATCTTACAACTACTACTCTTAAACGTATTACAACTCTTACAATTATTACGCTTACAAATATTACAACACTTACTCTTACAACTCTTACAACAATTACTGTTACAACTCTTACAGCTATTACACTTACAACTATTTCTTATGCAACTCTTACAACAATTACTCATACAACAATTACTCTTACAACTATTACTCTTACAACTATTACAACTCTATTACAACTATTAAAACTATTACACTTAAAACTCTTACAACTACTACAACTATTACTCCTACAACTTTTACAAGTATTACTCACCCAACTCTTACAACTATTACTCCTGTCTTAATAGTCAATCTAATCGGCCCGACGAGATCAAATTGGTATCTAAAAAATAACCTTCAATCTTTTGTTAACTAGGGCAAAGAATGGCTTATTAATTTTAACGCCCTTGAAAAAAAAAACTGCTTTATTACAACGCTTTATTCCATGCTGATGGAAGACAAAGGGATCTGTCAGGCTCATGTTGACCTCAAGGAGGGTGTGACTCGTTGCTCCCTCTCAGGGCTAATGTTTTCCGTTGACATGAATTGGAACGATTATATTGAAACGACTGCTCCCACGAGAGTTGGTTCACTGTATCGTGCTAAACGATTTTTATCACCATAATTTATCTGACATATTTATAAGTCTACAAAGTGTCCATACGTTGAATATTGCTGTCACATCCCGTCTGGTGTTTTGACTATGCATTCAAAGGGTCATTATAAAAAGCCAATAATAATCTGCAATGTTATTATTCCTGATCTGTCATCTCGGCTTTAGTTACTTTCCCACCGCCGAAATGACGCTTCCCTCTGCCTTTTCTTTAAACATTTTCGTGGTAATTGTTCGAATGAGCTTTCCTCTTTGGTACCTAAATTTTGTGAATGTAAGCGTACTACTAGATTGGCAGTTAGGTCTCAATATTTTACAGTTGCAATATAGCTCCGTATAACCGTAAGTTCTCTGCTATCAGTTTCTGTTGCCGCACGTCTCAATGATGTAACTCTCTTCCGACTTTTTGCTTTTCCGTCAAATTCAATTGTTATCTTCTGTTTTCTTAATTCCTCTCCTTTTAGCGTTCTCTCTCGTTAATTATGTTTTATTTTTCTCATATTCTCTCGCACTCAGTAAACCCTTGTGCAGTCCTGGGTATGACGAGAAACTACATCCAGCGGCAAGGCCTCTGATCAGGAGGTTTTGAGGAGCGTAGAACCACCTCTTAATTGCTGGTGTTTCCAGGTACACCCTGACCCGGGGTGGTGGCACCTGTTGGGGTTCCAGCTATGGTCAAATAGTTAACTCCGAAACTGAGACTACATCCTCGTCCTGGGTATGACGAGAGACTACATCCGCGTCCTGGGTATGACGAGAGGCTACATCCTCGTCCTGGGTATGACGAGAGACTACGTCCAACAGCAAGGCCTATGATCAGGAGGTTTTGAGAAGCGTGGAACTGCTGGTATTCCCAGGTTCACCCTGACCCGGGGTGGTAGCACCAGTTAGGATCCCAGCTATGAGTAAATAGTTAACCTCCAAACTGGGGTCAAAACACTATGAAAGTGTAAAACATGTTTTAATACCAGAAATTGTAAAAAATTATTAATAGATTTAATGTTTAGTATAGAGCTTAGAAAAAATTCGCAGAGTGAGATAGGCAAGAAGTAAGGCATGTAGCAACACCAGCACGGCAAAGGACACTCCTTTAAAGGCAAGGAAGGGTAAAAATATTTTAAGTCAAGTGATAGCGATTGCTGCATGAGGTGTACGATTTTTGAATCAAGCACGGGCCACGCCGGGTCATGCTGCTAGTTAGTTTTAAAATGACATCCTCCAGATGGTGGCCTCTATTCGCCATTCACGCTTGTAGACGATTTCTAAAGTTTTTCCATCACCCGGAAGTTTGAGCGCTTCGAGGTTTTCCAGGTTGCTTTCTTTTAAGCGCAGAACCTGTGGCCCTGAATTTTTCAACCATTAGCACTATCGATTTTCTCTCCGGAACAACATCATTCCAACGTAAATTGAAATGAGCATGAAAAGCTCTTTGTGTTGCATTACAGATTCATCAAAAGAAGTTTCAACAGCAAACGCACGGTGTTCATCTATCCAAGCCATGATGGTAGCTGATGGTATCTGAAAATTAAATGGTAAAACATTAGCAAGATGAAGACACCATTGCCCCTTGATTAAGTTCATTAGTAACACACAAGTGGCAGTTTAAAATGTAGCAGGTATTTCTGCCACACTCTGTATAAATGACGTATAGATATCAGTTATATAACATAGGAAAGTACCAAATGGCATAGACAGTCAAATGCTAGCTGATAACTTTATACTCATGCCTGTATGAAAGGCATGAACACACGTATCCCTGCACTACCCCGTCTCCCGATATCTTAGAGTAATCTTAACGTTTTTTTTTTTTTAATCATTTCACCCCAAACAAGGTGATGATGCCTCTAGGACGCAGTGGGGCTTACAAAGTGTGAAAGGGAATGAGAAGACATTAGTGAGAAGTGAGGAAAAGGACAATAAAGAAACAGCTCTATACGCAAGCTGCTAGTGGCCCCCTGGCGAGCCGCCGAGGGAAACGCCAGCTGTCTTCTGGTGGCAGCCACCGGTAGGCCTCTAACGGTCCGCCAGTGGTAACATTGCCAAGACGAACACGCCGGCGGTCCGACAGCGGGTCACCAGGGATAAAGGCTAGTGGCATGCCAACCAGTGACAGATAAGGTGGATCACGAGCAAGAAGGGTTCAGTATATATTCAATATTGCGTACTCATAAGCAATAACCCCTGATATTGACCCCTTTTTACCTGTACCAGGCTAACCAAGTAATGAGCTACAAGAATTCAAAGATACACTATTTACATTATTCGGAGTATTGTCCTCATCTTTGTTGCCATATTTACCAGATGGCACAGTGGATAAAGGCGTTGGTTAGATCCAGTGACAGGACCCAAAGAGTGTGAGTTCAATATCCGGTTAAGGCGGTGGAGAACTTGGAAAGGTGAATTAACAGGAGATAACTGATAACTGAGTTCATTAAACATGACACGTGAAACTAGAACAGTATACCCCAGTGAGCAAAATAAAGGGTTCAGTTCGTTCGACATTCCAACCACCTGAAGAAAGCTGGAGGGTACAACGGCCGAAACGTTGTAATAAATATGGCGACAAAGATGAGGACAGTGGTCCGAATAATGTAAATAGTGTATATAATACCTCATCTCAGAAATATAGACAGATACTGAAAGACCGAAACGTTGTAATAAATATGGCGACAGAGATGAGGACAATAGTCCGAATAATGTAAATAGTGTATATAATACCTCATCTCAGAAATATAGACAGATACTGAAAGGCCGAAACGTTGTAATAAATATGGCAACAAAGATTAGGACAATAGTCCGAATAATGTAAATAATGTATATAATACCTCATCTCAGAAATATAGACAGATACTGAATTCTAAGATCATCGGGTGTTGGGGAAAGAATCAGTCGATACCAGAACTTGATACGGTCAGTTCAAATTTATTTTAATCAAACTATTGACTTGGACCATCGATTGGTTAGGAGGCAACTGGTAACCAATTAAGACGACAAATTACAATCGTTTGTTTTCGATGTTTCAAACTAACGACTTGTTACCAAAGTCATTATTGACATTTGGAGTCGTAAAATGTATTCCTTCGATCAAATTTACAGCGAGTAAATGATTACAGACCGGTGACAAACAAAACAAAACCAAGATCAATTGATTTTCTAAATGTCAAGTTTTATGATGACCTAAATGGTGACTAATTATTATCTAAAAAGAGAAGTTACTCGAGGGATTAGTATATCTTTTGTTAGCTAATTTGATAGGAAATTAAATATTAAATTAGTGTGTTTCTAGGGTGAATAATGGAATCAGAGACAGAAGTGAAGATGATGAAACAAAATGGAAAATTTTATGGACGACGCGTTTCGTCGGAGAGCATATGCTCTCTTTGGCTTCCTCGGGTTAAAATGAACGAAAGACAAAACTGTATGCGAGGAAAATTCCTTGGGATTTCTGAGGATAAGTGCGAATCATAAATCAAAGAAATTCCCTTAGATTAGGACATCCCAAGATCCAGACTTAGAAGATTACCGCCCGTGTCTTTGCTTGTTTCATCTATATCTGTATTAGAGCCGTTCGATATTGTAGGTTTTTAAATCGGTGATTTCTATCTATCTATCTCTCTGAAGGTCATCTTTGATAATGATTTATGCAAGCCGAAAGCTTAAATAGGATTAAAAAAAACATGTATCAATATGGTGATTTTCTTTCGTCTTTCAATGATAATGTTATTAAGCTTATCAGGAGATATGAAAGGATTTTGCATAAAATAGACAACACTTGTCTATATTATTTAATAAAACATGCATCAATATATATATATATATATATATATATATATATATATATATATTAAAAGGAAGAGAAGAGAGGTGCCACAAACGTTTTTGGTTGTACAAGAAAGATATTCGGATTACTAACACAAAAACAGAGAATGTCTCATATCGAGAATATTTAACATTGAAAAACATAAGGAAAAAATTAATTATTTTTAATAATATGTGGAAATCTCCACTGAAGACGGTCACGAGACCAGAAACACGTGTAGTAAAAATTATGGAAAATAAAACAATATTTAAAAAAAAATCCACATTACAACTAAAAACGTTTGCGACACGTCTCTTCTCTTCTTTTTAATATACATACTTTTCTCTCGTTGGAACCACTACCACCTCTTTATATATATATATATATATATATATATATATATATATATATATATACGCGCATACACCTGATAGTAAATAGTACATTAGGTAGGTAATCCGATAGGTAATTCAATATGCAATTGGATAGGTAATTTATGGCGAGCTCCTAAATATGAATATTTGATTTTAACTTGAAAAGTAATTATTGACCAAAAATTAGTTATTATTATTATTCATTAGTTATTAGGCAGTTTCGGTCTTTTCTCCAAATATTAGACAATGCTAAACCAGTGAAGTACATTTTTTGAATTGAAGCTAGCTATGGTCATTCCTCTACCTGTCATTACGGGGCTTACCTTGCTGTTATATTCGATTGTGTTTGTCTTCAGGGTGGCCCGGTGCAACTTCTTGCTGAAAAACTCACTCACGCACACGCCGTTTCTTCTTGAATCGACCCGCCGTCTTCCTTTACAGATACAGTGTTCTGTGCCCCAGTAAGCGTCCGTCCGGCACACGTGCGTTGCTCAGACAGCGAGATAAACGCCTTAAGTAAAAACTCTGAAGACATTGTTCATCAGCAGCAGTTTTATTGGAAGCCAAAATATTAAAACTAGAAAAAGAAATAAATACAAATATAATAGATACAGGAAAAAGAAATGTAGCAAAGAGATCGAAAACTGAACAGGTAGAGTCACTTAGTGAGTAAAGAATGTGACAAGTATTTAGGAATATATTACAATGTTAGTTCTCAGAAAGGAAGAACCGTGTGTAGACAGTCAACACGTGGCGAATGGCGTTCTACATCAGGAAATACAGCAGTAAAATAAACGTATAAAAGTCGGTTAACTTAACGGTTCAAATAAGAGAGAACAGTGCTCGAAGAAAAAGTTTACAAAGGTACATACTGGCGATGGTATCGTTAGGGATAAGATTCAGGAGGACGAGAAGGAAGGAACCGCGTGCTCTGAGGCAGTGGTTAATTGCGCCGGTCCTGGTGATAACTAAGGGCTAACAGGAAGTGGTAAAAACGGTGAAAATCTAAAAATAACCCAGATTAAAAAGGGGAACGAACAAGGGCAAAAAAAAAACCAATAGAAGTGCTGTACTGTGCTAGCAACATAGAGTTTTATGATATATCGTCAAGTCACAATATTGGATCTTTAATGCCATCTGTTAGGCAAAGGGTAGTCACACGGTATTTACTCTCAAATAAACTAATACTGAGTTATATAGAATCATTGATAGGAAAGAATTTCCTCACCTATGTATATTCTTATGAACAAACGCATAGTCGGGCAATCATTTTGTGCTCTTAATGACATTCTTGGACAATCTAATCTCCAAATATCAGATAGCGATGGATTACACTGAACCAGTGAAAAACAAGAAAGACATTAATTATACTGTAGCTTAGTACCACCATTTATTTTAACTGATTCTTATTCAGATGTCCTGGAGCCTCATCTTCTTCGAGATGTTGTGTTTGAAACGATGTAATTTCTTCTTTTTCTTCTATGTTTCGCGTTCCTTCAGGGCGTTGGTATGTGTCTCCACAATTTCGAACTGAACCCTTTATTTCGATCACTGGGGTAAAGGGTTCAGTTCGAAATTCCAACCACCTGAAGAAGGCCGGAGCGTACAACGGCCGAAACGTTGTGACAAATATGGCGACAAAGATGAGGACAATAGTAAATGTAAATGCTGTACATAATACCTCATCTCAGAAATATAGACAGACTCTAAAATATAAAACTATACAAAACACTTTCGACAAGGCCCTTTTATATACTGTGTGATACGGCGTTATCAGTATATATATATATATATATATATATATATATATATATATATATATTCAGCTCGAGAGAAACAAGATCTATTTAACAGTCTGGTGCAGAATCATTGTCCTGGAGAGTGCGGACATTCCAGGATCCAAAATGGAAATTTCTTCTTATACTTATTCTGATCTTTTTTGATGTTTCGACTGCTTTATTGGATAACCAGACAGCTGCAGCCGGCTGCCAAGTCCCTGTGTGAGCAAGCAATGTTTAGGGCTCCTTTTATTGCCTCCTCTCCATAATAAAGAGAGCAGTGCAATCCTAAATAGGGCTGATTTGTCACCGATGGAGGACATGGACATCACAATTGCTCATGTGTTTGTGAAAGAACGGCCATCACCCATCGGTCTGCCACTGTGTAGAGCTCCAGCTAGAGCCTTCCAGTAATATCCTTTACCTGACCCCGTCGCCTTCACTCTCTCGCCAGCGGACCTTGCAAGTGAACTATGTGGATAAGAATAAAAGAATCAAGATAAACCGCCAGAAAACCCACACACGTGATTTGATTATTATTATAATATATATATATATATATATATATATATATATATATATATATATATATATCATGCTTATTATAAAACCAGTTTTGTGTGTGTGTGTGTTCATTTATATATTGGATCGGATTTCCTACATTTTTCAACCGATTTCAACTAAACTTCACAGGAATACGTAAAATTACCTTGCCGTGGTTCTGACAGCGCCCAAAATGGGAAAAACACAATTGTTTTTGCACAAAAGCAATTTGAAAACACGATTAAGAGGCATCGCGAGAATGAAAGGGGGACAACTCATATCGTGTTATACTTATAAAACCCAGGTTGTTTGTGTGTGTGTGTGTGTGTGTGTGTGTGTGTGTGTGTGTTCGTTTATATAAGGGATCGCATTTCCTACATTTTTCAAACGATTTCAACAAAACTTCACTTTTTTTTGGCAGGTAGTGTTTCTTATTGTCTTGCACACTTTTTTCTTTATTTTTACATTCAGAATGCTTTAAAAATTCCATTTACAAGGCAATTGTTTATAATAAAATTCTATTCAATCGGTAGACTCATAACGATTGAAAACAATGTTTTTGTTTGAGTTGGGTTTGACCAATTCGTAAAAACAAAAACAAAAAACAAAACAAAACAAAACCAAAAAAAACCTAAAGACATGCGTGTCCGTCAACCTTAAACAATAATCTTTGTCAATTTTATTTTTCAGTCTTTATGATGGTCGATACTTGATCTATCTCTTACTGTTACATCACCGGGCAACGCCGGGCTCTATTGCTAGTATATATATATATATATATATATATATATGCTAAAACGCTGCCAGAACGCTTTTTGAGGGCAGACTCTGTTGTTGGCCCAGCATATATTTAAGAAAGACACACGTGACCCTTGTTCTTTTCTTTCAGTTTTGTAAAATCTATATCCGTATCATGAAGCCAACTTTTAAGAAAATAATGTAATAGAAATTCTTCCTTCTCTTGTTTCAGAAATTGAGTGTCTGTATCGACAAGCGACCAATCAACACCTCGAAAAGTACCGCCCTTCCGATATCAACGTCCCAACGATCGGTTTCCGGATCAGCCGGAAGACGGCACAAGAAGAAGAAAAACAATTGTCCCCCGTTGAGTTTCTGAGACGATGTAAAAGCGTCCCTCTTCTCCAGCCGGAACCGTGTGATGAGCTTGATTCACGCCAGTTAACAAGCGATGCTCGTTCCAAACCGGAAACTAAAACGCCACCCGCAATCCCGAACACCGAGCAACCGACGAACGAAGTGTCTTCCCCTAAATCAAACCAGCATTTGCAAACGCCTACTCAAAGTTCGTTAGTAGTAAACTTTGATTCTAAATCTTCGACAAGGGTTCGCCCTTACTCAGCGTCCGTGGAGACCGGAAATAAACCTGATGAGAAACAATGTATTCGGAAAATCTTGTCAGCGCGAATAAATCGACATTCTAAAACGCAGCGATCTGTCGACTCGCCCACGATAGTTGTAACTCCTCCTGATGGCGCCGTTGGTAACACTGACATCACTAAAGCTTCACTCTTAAAATCATCTATACCAGCCCCAGGAAATATTCTTAAAAATTCCGCTAACGGTGTCTTTGGATCCCGAAACAGAGCAAGTAGTTTCTCGAGCCGTGTGTATCGGCCCAGGATAACATCGGCAGACGGTCGAGGAAGAGGAGCTAAGAAGGAAAATCCTAACAAAAGTAACACAAAATATATCGATTACAGTTCGAAGATTTTAGGCTCATCGAACCGAAGTATAGATAAGCAAACATCGGAAATAACTGACCCAAACAATTTCTCTGGCCGACATCAAATTCGTGGTGTGGTTCAAAATGAGAACAAGAATGTGCTTCAAAATGTCGCCATAACCGGTAAGAATGTGGTCGCACTCGGCAAGAAGGACAAGGGGGATAACTCTCTAGAAAATTCTCGGATCGAAGTTCGACAACCATCGAAAGGGGACTCGGTAAAACCGGAAGTAGAACCGAGCAAAAGCGCATGTGCAAATATGGCTGATGTCAGAAAGCTGGCGATCAAGGAAATTGCCCAGTACGACTTCGATGAGTATGAGCGAAGTTTACGCGAAAATGGTTGGCGAATGGAACTCCAGGGAAATAAATTTGGGTTAAAGTAAGTAAATTAAAATGTTTTTTAATGGCTTTTGATATTTAAAATAATTAATTTTTTAATGGCTTTTGATATTTAAAAGAATTAAAAAGTTATTTTAATGGCTTTTGATATTTAAAAGAATTAAAAAAATGTTTTTAATGGCTTTTGATGTTTAAAAGAATTAAAAATGTTTTTAATGGCTTTTGATGTTTAAAAGAATTAAAAAATGTTTTTAATGGCTTTTGATATTCAAAAGCACTAAAAATGTTTTTTAATGGCTTTTGATATTTAAAAGTATTAAAAAGTTATTTTAATGGCTTTTGATATTTAAAAGAATTTAAAAAATGTTTTTAATGGCTTTTGATGTTTAAAAGAATTAAAAAATGTTTTTTAATGGCTTTTGATATTTAAAAGTATTAAAAAATATTTGTCTTATTATTTTTCATCTGTTGTTAGTATAACACATAGTCAGCGTGGAGAGTATTCTCGGCGACCCGAGGACAAATTCCGCAATTTGAATTTTGCATTCAATTTCGCAGTAATGTCATTGGGATAAGTATGAACACGTCTCTTGTTTTCACTAACTATAGTTTAAATAGCATAGTAAACTAGACACCATAGCCTTAGGTGGCAAACATTCTAAGAGAAGGAAAACCCTCTCACAAAATTGCAGGTCACAGGACATATCGAAAGTAAAAAACTGAGAGGTAACGGGCCACCAGTCAGCTTCTGTAAATATATGGCGGAATAGGATTAGAAAGGATGGTAATATATATGTATATATATGTATGTATGTGTGTGCGTGTGTGTGTGTGTGTGTGTGTGTGTTAGTGACCCAAATGTCTTCCTTGGACTGGCAGTGAAAAAGTTCTGCGTGAAGGCCAATAAAACAATTAAGATTGGTCCGAGAAAGTATTTGTAAAAAATACAGAGGTAGACGATGGCACGTCGGTGAGAGAGCGACTGCAGACGAGATGGCAGATCAGGGCCAATTACATTGCATATCCGTCTTTGAATTTAAAGCTTTGAAGAGTTCAAAGCAATCTTCAGTATGTGTCTCTGAGGTATTAACATGTTGACAGAACGCAAGGAGACGTCTTGTCGCTAGCAACGGGAAAGAGAAAGACGCTTTCAAATCTCGCGCTGCCCGTGATTATCGTCAAAAGGGCGGTAATTCAATATCCCGTCGCCTGTGATTATCGTCAATATTCGATTGGATCCTAGACAAAATATATTTTATTTTTTCCGTTATCAAAATTACCTGAAATGTTGAGTAATTTTGATAACGTTAATTCTCGTCTGACATGAAGTTGGAAGACTATATTGAATCCATTGTTAGGTCAGCTGCTAAGAAAATCGCTTCATTGTGTCGGCCCAGACAATTTTTCTCTCCAGAATCTATCTTACATATCTATAGGTCTATTATTCGTCCATGCTTAGAATATTGCTGCCACATATTGTCCAATGTCCCTGTTATTTACCTTGAGCTCCTTGATAAGATCCAAAAAAGAATCAGCAATATTATCTAAAGTATGACTGGATACAAAATTCCTCCATAAATGACTATGCTGAATAGACCTTAGTTACAGTTTTTTTTTTTTAAGAGAGTGGGGAATCTTGTATGATTATCAGTTTATCGGCTCATATGTTCATGATGAATTGTGACATTATGCCAACACAACCATTGATGGTCTCTGAACCATTTTGTCTAACCAATTTCACATACAAGACTTGTGTCAACCCATGCAATGGTCTTCAGGCATTTCGTAACAGTGTCATATGTGGGGATAGTTTCCCCAGGCCAATATTAAATCTATTGCTAGGACAGCTTCTCAGCAAGTTAGTTCACAGTGTCATGCAAGACAATTTTTATTTCCAGAATCTATCATACATATCTATATGTCTACCATTCGTCCATGCTTAGAATATTGCTGCCACATATGGTCCGGTGCCTTTGCTATTTACCTTGATCTCCTTGATAAGATCCAAAGAAGTATCAGCAATATTATTGGTCCTGATCAGGCAACTCGGATTCAGTCACTTTCCTACCGCTGTAAGATTGCTTCCGTGCTTTTTCTATAAATACTTTTATGGTAATTGTTCGGGTGAGCTCTTAGCTACGGTACCTATGATTTTAAATTTAAACCCACTACTAGACTGGCGTCAAGATCTTATCAATTGACAGTTGAATTAGCTCGATGTAGCCGTAAATTCTATGCTAACAGTTTCTTTTCCCGCACTTCTCAATTGTGGAACTGCTTTCCGGCTCCTTGTTTTTCCAGCCGGCTTTGATCTGCAAAAATTTAAATGCAATGTTAATCGCTGTCTATTTTCCTCCTGATTACTCTTTTCTCTTTCCACTCATTATTAATGTTTCTGTTTCTAATTCTTCCACGTCCTGTAACCTTTTGTATCTTAGTGGCTTTATTGCCTTGAATGGGGTGACACCGAAAAGTATGAATTCACTGTGTCAATATTGATTGGCGTTCTGAATTCAAGGAAACATGACACGATTTGTCACCCTGCATTAAAAACACTCGTCATATTTTCATTTGTTCTTTATTCTTTCAAGATATTGATTAGAAAAAAAAATGTCCTTTCCTATTTTTTATTTACTTCTGACGACAGAATTCCTTCAATAATTTGAAATATAAACGCTAAATGATTAACTTGCTTTTTTAAATTGTTATTATGTTTCAGGAAAACACCTATTCGTCTTCCTTACTGGGTGCCTTTGGTCGTCCCAAAAGTATCGGAACGACCGCCTGTCTTTCATACGAAAGCGTCCAGCACCTTCTTTTATAACACAATACCAAGTCGGCCGAAACGAATCACTGTTTCCCAAAACTGGCACTCTGAAATCGGATACGAACAACGACTGGCTAATATTAACCGGAAGAGGCGTGGTTACCACTACCGGAACTGGTCATTCGTTTATTAAGGAAGTTATTGGATTAAAGAACGATCATCTGAAGCCGTCTTCTGAACAAGATTAGAGGTTTATCTCGTGCATCCTGTTTCAGTTTTTTTGCGTCTTAGTGGCATTATTGCCTTGCTTGGGGTGAAATATAAAAAAAAAACTCTTTCAACCACATGACTCTAAAGCAGTATTTGATAATTGGGCTATTGCTCTGTTTTTATTGATATGACTACAATATTTCAACCGATACATATTTCAACCCTTACTGTCCCTGTAGATGGCTGGTTTCGCCTTTATATCTATTCATAATTAAAAATACATAGTTACACGTATACATAGAAAACGTGACCTGATCACTTTTTTTGCTATGTTTAATATTGATACTGGTATGTATTACCATATATTTTAGATTAAACCTCACTGTTGTAACGCAAAGTTAATAATTTTATATTGGTTCAGTATCTCGACTTGATGTGGAAAAGACGATTTTCCTGAGTGAGTTAGGAATGAAATATCAAGTTATATCGTCAGGTTGGTTTGATGCAGGCATCAGGATGTACCATCTTGTCTACTCTGGGGAGGTGCTCTCTGGATAAGACGCTACATGGTTCTCAGCGTTTCGGATCTTAATTGATTGTCTGTATTATAATGTACATGCTTTGCTTGAGGAATTAAAATGTGCCGCAGTAAATATTGCTGTTCCCTTTATTTACACTAGAGCTAATCTCCTCGTTTTTGTTCTTATAATCAGAACGTTTCGGCTGTTCTGTCCCCCAGGTGCTTGTCGATCCGACTAAACTTGATAGAACTTCAGAGAACATATCCCGTCTTTTTCTTTAGTTTTTCTTAGTTATTACTCACCCGGATACAAGCGAGTCTAAGTCATCCCAGTGACAGAATTCACAATTACAATACTATCAAATTCACGGATCAGTGATTTCATCTTGTAATAGGCTATAGTTGATCGGTTGGTTGATTTTGTTTAGCGGCATATCAATACCTCTATGGGTTATTTAATACCGAAATCTAAATATTTTGAACACAATTTTATGGTTTCAACTAAATATATACTATAAATAGGTATTGTTGGTTGGTTGATTTTGTTTAGCGGCATATCAACCTCTATGGGTTATTTAATGCCGAAATCTAAATATTTTGTACACAATTTTATGGCTTCAACTAAATATATATTATAAATAGGTATAGTTGGTTGGTTGATTTTGTTTAGCGGCATATCAACACCTCTATGGGTTATTTAATACCGAAATCTAAATATTTTGAACACAATTTTATGACTTCAACTAAATAAATACTATAAATAGATATTGTTGGTTGGTTGATTGTGTTTAGCAGCATATCAACCTCTATGGGTTATTTAATGCCGAAATCTAAATATTTTGAACACAATTTTATCGCTTCAACTAAATATATACTATAAATAGGTATTGTTGGTTGGTTGATTTTGTTTAGCGGCATATCAACCTCTATGGGTTATTTAATGCCGAAATCTAAATATTTTGTACACAATTTTATGGCTTCAACTAAATATATATTATAAATAGGTATAGTTGGTTGGTTGATTTTGTTTAGCGGTATATCAACCTCTATGGGTTATTTAATACCGAAATCTAAATATTTTGAACACAATTTTATGACTTCAACTAAATAAATACTATAAATAGATATTGTTGGTTGGTTGATTGTGTTTAGCAGCATATCAACACCTCTATGGGTTATTTAATGCCGAAATCTAAACATTTTGAACACAATTTTATGACTTCAACTAAATATATACTATAAATAGGTATTGTTGGTTGGTTGATTTTGTTTAGCGGCATATCAACACCTCTATGGGTTATTTAATGCCGTAATCTAAACATTTTGAACACAATTTTATGACTTCAACTAAATAAATACTATAAATAGGTATTGTTGGTTGGTTGATTTTGTTTAGCGGCATATCAACACCTCTATGGGTTATTTAATGCCGTAATCTAAACATTTTGAACACAATTTTATGACTTCAACTAAATAAATACTATAAATAGGTATTGTTGGTTGGTTGATTTTGTTTAGCGGCATATCAACACCTCTATGGGTTATTTAATGCCGAAATCTAAATATTTTGAACACAATTTTATGACTTCAGCTAAATATACATGGGTTCCCCCAAAATTTGACATCATTTTGAAAGCAGTTATCTTGAAAAGTAATAAATCTAGCTCAATGAAATTGAACAGTTTAGGTGTTGAACATCACAAGTTTATTATGGGACTGATTTCATAAGTGTTCAATATATGCGCCGCATGTGACACAGCACATGTCAAGTCGGTAGTTAAGCTCTTACCAAACACGCTGTAGCATGTCTCTGGTAACATTATCAAGTCCAGAAATGATTCTCTGCTTGAGTTCATTAATGTTAGCAGGAAAAGGGGCGACACAGATAGTCCCTTCGCATATCCCTCTAAAAAGAAATCACACGGGGATAAGTCCGGTGACCGCGGCGGCCATTTCATCAGAAAAATATCTTCATCTCCACCACGCCCGATCCATCTCTTTGGCAGACTCTCATTGAGATAAGCACTAACTGTCCTCTTCCGTTAAATATAAAATCTTGATATGTTTCTATACATTGTGAAGATTTGAGGTTATTTCAACAAGAATTGTCAAAATTATTGGCCTTCAAAATGATGTTAAATTTTTTTGGTTTGGTTTGTTTTTTTTTACGGCATATCAACTTCATTATGGATTATTTAATTTCAACAAAATTTTTTATTGCACGTAATATTTATTCCAGAAAGATGTATTGCTGGTAATATTTTTTTCAAAAATGTTTTGCTGGTAATAATGTATTTCTGGTAATAATTTTTTACAAAAATTATTTCTGATATTAAAACCATTTTTACACTTTCAGAGTGTTTTGGCCCCATTTTAAGTTAATTATTTTCCCATAGTTGGGACCCTAACAGGTGCTACTACACCGAGTCAGTGTGGATCTGAGAACACCAGCAATTAAGAGGTGGTCCCACGCTCCTCAAAACCTGTTGATCGGAGGCCTTGTTGTCGGACATAGTTTACCCAGGACGCGGATGCAGTTTATCGTCATACCAAGGACGGTAATTTTTTTTTTTTTCTTGGGGACAGCCTGTATTTTGAATGCAGTTGCATGCCTTCAACTACGGACAAAATCTATTGCTGGTCATCTTACTATAAATAGGTATTGTTGATCGTTTAACTGCCTCTTCCTTATGTATACATTTCCTTTGTGTTTCCATTCTCTGTAAATCTTCGTCGATCCAGGGTATCCTCAACATCCTACTGTAGAAACACATTTGAAGTCTCTTCTTTATCTTTGAGGTTTTTTTCCAGCACTCACTGCCATACAGGAGAACGTAAGAGTTTAGTATCCTTTTTCTTGTTCCTTAATACTTTGCTTATCTTTTAGGGGGCATCTTTCGCTATCCGAATGCGTCTTCGGATTTCAGTGTCACACGTTTCGTCCTCCGTTAAAACACTTCACAGACATTTAAATTTCCGCACTTGTTTGATTCTTGTATCTCCGATTTGAAACCCAAAAGTTGGGCTCTTCCTTTTGCTTACAACCAGACATTCCGACTTCATACAGTTGATAGTCCTTTCTTCTTGCTTTCCTTAACTACCTTTTGTAGGAGTTTTGCTAGTTTTCTTTTCTGTGTCCGCCATCAACACTGTGTAATTTGCATATCGTATGTTTTTGAGAATGTGTCCACTAATAATGAATCCTAGTAAGACTTTTATTTCTCTTAGAATCGCCTCATTGTATAGATTGAATAAGTCCGGTGAGAAGACACATCCTTGTCTTACAACCTTTTCTATTTTTGTATATCTGCATAACTTATTTTCTGTCCGCATGCAAGCGGTTTGCTGCCAGTATAGGTTCTTGATTATTCCAATATCCTTCCCAAATATATCAAGATGGCTGAGCAGTTGCTACAGATCTTTGTGGCGTACTTTATCGGACGCCTTTGCGTAATCTATAAAACATGGGTAAACGTCCTTCTGCATTTTTATTGATCTTTCTGATAGCATTCTGAGTAAAAATATTACATTCCTTGTTCCAGTATCTTTGACGCGCCCGCACTGTTACTGTCCTATTTCCGGTCTGATTCTGCTGTGCGCTCTATTCATCAGAATTATGATGATAAGTTTCGTTATATCATTCATTAAGCTGATTGTTCGATGGAGTTCACATTCGTTTGCACTTGGCTTCTTAGGAAGTGCTATAAAAATAGATCTACTTAGGTCTTCCGGTATATCACCACTGTTGTATATTTAAATTATTATTTTCTGTAATCTTGTCTATGCCGAAATCGTCTCTATTACAATTCCATCCGGCTCTATATCCTAGGTTTTGCGTATTCGACCCCCAGTGTCACTTTGTTGATGTACTGCTCTCTCACTTAACAATAATAATAACTGGCAGTGCCCATGAAAATTTCACGGTTTTCCTATTTGAATTCTCCGATGAATCAAGACCCTGGATTAAATAAGCTCCTTGTGAGTTCGATACCTATGGAAATTCTGCTGCTGCTTCGTCTTCGTTAAATATTTGAGCTTAAAAAAATTGGCAAGATATTGCTATCCTAAGTATGGAAGCATGTCATTTTTGTAAAAAAAAAAAAAAAAAGTAAGGGGGTACAAATAAAAAATTGACAAGGTTTTCCGATTCACTGCAGCATAACTTAAAGACCCGTTCTTTCTTCTTCGTATTATGTAAAAAGTTTTCCATTTTCAGTGAAGCAGACATTAAACACACGTAAACATTATCGCAACTTTTATTCTTTGTTTTATTTTTTTCTAGAAAACCATATATATATTAACGCACCGAGAAATTAAAAATTAAAATAAAGTGTTAGAAATTAACTTTGTCTAATTCTGTTATACCAAAATTTGAGGACAGGGGACAGGCACGCGAAGAAAAATATTGAATATTACTCGTCCACTTCACTAGATTTTGAATTAGGACGCTTTGTGCCTTCAACATGCTTTGACTGACATTTCAACTACCTGATGAATATTCATGAACGTTCTCAAATTTACAAGCCTTGATAAAGCAACGACATCCTCGCCTCTGCGTATACAAACACAGCATAATAAATCCTACATTGCCTTGACAGAGCAACGACATCCTCGCCTCAGCGTATATAAAGTCTTACAGCATAATAAATCCAACATTGTCTTGATAAAAGAACGACATCATCGCCTCTGTGTATATAAACACTTGCAGCATAATAAATCCTACATTGCCTTGATAAAACAACGACATCCTCGTATCTGCGTATATAAACACTGACAGCATAATAGATCCTACATTGCCTTGAAAAAGCAACGACATCCTCGTATCTGCGTATATAAACACTTACAACATAATAAATCCTACATTGCCTTGACAAAGCAACGACATCCTCGTATCTGCGTATATAAACACTTACAGCATAATAAATCTTACATTGCCTTGATAAAGCAACGACATCCTCGCCTCTGCGTATACAAACACAGCATAATAAATCCTACATTACCTTGATAAAGCAACGACATCCTCGCCTTTGCGTATATAAACACTTACAGCATAATAAATCCGACATTGCCTTGATAAAGCAACGACATCCTCGTATCTGCGTTTATAAACACTTACAGCATAATAAATCCGACATTGCCTTGATAAAGCAACGACATCCTTGCCTTGCGTATAAAACACTTACAGCAAATAAATCCGACATCCTTGATATCTGCGTTTATAAACACTTACAGCATAATAAATCCGACATTGCCTTGATAAAGTCCCTCATAGAAAGAAATGCGTCAACTAAGTATAGTTTTTTTCCTCTTGTCTCTTTTTATTCATATATTTATATATGTATATATGTATGATACAAATATAATTTTAAGGTATGCTATATTTATCGGTAAGAGTTCTCAGTATCTCTGTTAGAGCGTGTATAGATATAAAAATGGACTCTGAAGTCAACACCGAGTGGTGACAGTCCGTTTTATGCTTGAACATGAAACCGACTGTTGCCATTTGATGTTGATCTCGGTGTCTCCTATGATCAGATAAAGAACAAATAGGAAAGGTTTATCAATCAAACATGTTTCACTTTTATTAAAGCTTCGTCAGTGAAAGAGATATAACTGGTATTTACAATTTTCTATTTGTTTTTATCTTATCATTACGTAAGATTCCGATCTATATTTGATCTTTAACTTTGATATATATATATATATATATATATATATATATATATATATATATATATATATATATTTTTGTTTAAACTAGACTTGACATCTATGAATGTAACTCTATACTGATACAAATTATTAACACCCACACCCCTTCCTATTTAAACAATCGCTCTGGCCGTTACCATGGAAATTTTGATTTCAATAATGAATATGCTATTAAAACACGTAAATTTCAGAAATAAGCTATTCCAAAAAAAAACTTCGGTTGACGATGGAACAGAGCTTACTTTAATTCAATTTAATTCAAATAATTATATTGAAGTTTTCGGCTCTTGTTTTGAAACATGAGACCTCTTATGTAGCGTGTTGGAATCATTTTTAAATAAATAATTATATTTATGCTCTACTTTTGTATCGAGCACTATTTTTTAAAAAAATAATAACAAAAATACTAAAGAACTTTTGGATTATTTACCTAACGAGTTCTTTCCCATTTTCTATATATTTTCATATATATATATATATATATATATATATAACTTTGCTTGGAAAAAAATAGCTATCATTACCTTCTCAGACCAAAATAAATTATTAAATAAAAGATCCGAGGTCATCTCAAAATGCAGACATGAAAACATATTTTTACTACGTTACTTAAAAGCCGAAAACTGAAAAAAATAAAATAAATAAACAAAATGACAATAGAATAAGTAAAATAAATTAACCCAAACAAATTACCAAATCACACCCGTTAAAATAGAATAAATAAAATAAAAAAAAAATAAAAACAAAATCAATAAAACCCAAATAAAATAAACTATAAAAATCAAACCAAAAATGACAAAACAAATTAACGAAAAAAATATTACCATTCGCCTCTAAGTGTTGACTTCTATGTTCACTTTTTATATTTACGACCAAAATATTAAATATAGTTAAGACTATAAAAATCAAAACCAAAAATCGGACGAAAATATAAACATAACTCTACAACTTTTTGTTACTATTTGAACGAAAAAAAATATTACATTAAAATTTTGTAAATCGATTGCATCGTTTAAAAAATATCTGAATGTGCGACTTTTTGGTTAATAAGTTGCGACCTGTAATTATTGAACAATATAGTTCATGCCACTTTTGACTTCTATGTTCACCATTTTTGGTATAGACGCAGACATTTTAAAAAATTTAAACGCACGTTGCTTTATGCGCGTCTATTTCATTTTTAATAGATATTGATGTCCTCTTTATCCAAGAACAAATAAATATAGATGTCACAGACGAAAGCTAACAAGACTATATTTCTTCGGATTTATTTTTGTGTACTATTTGAATATATATATATATATATATATATATATATTTGTATATATATATATATATATATATATATATATATTTAAGCGTTTCACCCCAAGCAAGGCGGGAAGCCACTAGGACGCAAGGGGTTACAGAAGATTTGGAGCAAGATCAGATAGAAGTGATAGAAGAAAGGATGAGGAGAAGGATAGTGGATAGATCAAGGCAACTGGAGATGTTGATTGACATTACATTTGAATAGCTGGAGATTATAGCTCTGAGGGAAACTGGAATAGGGAAGGGAGTTCCATAGGCGAGAGCTGCGAGACATGAAGCTATTGGCGTAGAAGAGACGGTTACATTTAGGAGTTTCGATAGTGAAGGGGTGAGAGCGGGATGCCAGCCTCGTCGGGCGCTTGAACTCATGAAGTCTGGGAACCAGCGAATGCAGCTCCTCGGAGCAATTGCCATGAAAGTATTTGTAAAACAGACAGAGAGAGGTGACGGCGCGTCCTTGAGAAAGTGATTGTAGACGGGATGCCAGAGCAAAGCTAATTATATTGCATTCCGCCTCTGGAGGCTATCAAGAACCCCGAGGCAAACAGAAGGGGCTCCAGACCATATATGGCAGCAATACTCCATGCAAGGGCGAATTGTTGATTTGTAGATCTGGAGGATCGATTCCGGGGAGAAAAATTTCCTGGCGCAGCACAGGGAGCCAACTTTCCTTGCGGTGGACGAAGCAATTGACTCAATGTATTTGTTCCATCTCAGGTCAGCCGTCAACGTGAGACCGAGCAGACGCAGAGAGGCGCTCTCGAGAAGTTGAGCGCCAGACATTCTAATGGAGGGTTGGGAAGGATCTCT
The DNA here is from genome assembly GCA_903632075.3 of Acanthosepion pharaonis. Lineage (NCBI taxonomy): Eukaryota > Metazoa > Mollusca > Cephalopoda > Sepiida > Sepiidae > Acanthosepion > Acanthosepion pharaonis. The sequence goes on along the minus strand of CAHIKZ030000715.1, from coordinate 253,045 downwards.
GTGGTGATTAATAGAGAGCAGTTTTGTTTTTGAAGCATTAAAGTTGACCAGCCAATTCCTGCCCCAGTTCACAACCGATTGGAGGTCCTTTTCGAGATGCACAGCCAGGTTAGTTTTGTCAGTGACACTAGATTTGTTTTTGAGGCAGGAATAAATTGTGGTGTCATCCGCGTAGATGCCAACTTGGGAATTTATGGCGTCAGGAAGGTCATTTATGTAGATAAGGAATAGAGTGGGGCCTAGGATGGAGCCTTGGGGAACACCTGCGTTCGTGGGATAAGAACTGGAGGAGAATCCGTTGAGAACGACCTTCAATTCACGGTTTGACAGGAATGATTGTATTAGGTCAAACAATCAACCCGTAATGCTATAACCCTGGAGCTTACGAAGAAGGCCGGCATGCCAAACCCTATCAAACGCTTTGGAGATGTCTAGGGCCACGGCACGAGCTTCCCCGTTATTTTGAAGAGCTCGGTAGACAGTTTCAGTGATGGCCGTAAGCACATCAGCTGTAGATCGGGCAAAGCGGAAGCCATATTTCTTGTTTGAGAGCAGATCATATATATTTTAAATTTTACTTTAGTAATATTTAAATATAAAATTATTAAAAATCGTAATATACTTGAAGTGATAATATTTCTACAAACTGTAAGGGATTCTAATTACATTTAATTGTTCTTGAAAGAAATATAGTATATTAAAAATTAAAAGTAAAAATATTTCAAATCGTAATTAAATAAAAAGTATTCTTACCTAAACACCCCACCTCCGCCAAAATCTTTAAATATACGAAGGAAAAAAATGCCGTAAGAATTTTAGCCGTTAACAATATAATTTTTTAAAAATCCAGACGACACGCTTTTAACGGATGTTAGATTTCATTGAAAAATACATCCCAACCCACTACCAAAACGTAGCAATAACTGATACATTAAAATATAGACATATTGAACACCCAGCCACCCCTGTCTAGAAAAATAGATTTATCTGTAACCTTGGAAACATGAATTTTGTTTTAGCTGTGTATTTAAAACCCAGTAATTTTAAAAGTTACTCCAAAATTCGCTTGAGGATGAAATGGAACTAATGTCTTTAATTTAATTACAAAATTAAATTCGGGGCTTTTAGCTTCCATTTTTGAAACATGGTTAGAACTGTGTAGCGAAAAAAAAAACATATTTTAAATCAATTAATTTATAATATTATATATATATATATATATATATATATATATATATATATATATATATAAGTGTGTGTGTGTGTGTGTGTGAAAATATCGTTTTAAGGTGTGGTACATTCATAGATAAAAGTGCTTAATATTAGAGATAGAGTGTATGTAAATATAAAAGTAAACAGTGGGCTCAACACTGAGTAGTGAGAGTTGGTTTCATATTCGAAGATTCCGTTAAAGTATTAAACAGACTGTCGCTGCTTGATGTTGATTTCAGTGTCCCCTTATATATATTCTGTAGATTTAAGCAGCAAATATTTTAAAGGCAAATATTATAAAAGGCAACAGACATTTTGTGTCGATTAATTTTGCAAAAAGTCTCTTCCAATTTACGAATAATTCTTCTTAAACACACAGGAAATTCTTAATTCTCTCTTAAGTCATCGTCAAGTTAGATAGAGACAAATGGTTTTGTTGCGTAGAACTCGTGACTGTTTTGATATAAGCCGAGAGTATTCTAACGTAGGCAAGGTGTGACGTATATATATATACTAGCAGTAGCGCCCGGCGTGGCCCGGGGATGTAACAGTAAGAGATAGATAAAGTATCAACCATCATAAAGACTGAAAAATAAAATTGACAAAGATTATTGTTTAAGGTTGATGAACACGCATGTCTTAATAAGTTTTTTTTTATTTTTATATTTTTTACGAATTGGTCAAACCCAAACTCAAACAAAAACATTGTTTTCAATCGTTATGAGTCTACCGATTGAATAGAATTTTATTATAAACAATTGTCTTGTAAATAGGATGTTTAAAGCATTCTGAATGTAAAAATAAAGAAAAAAGAGTGCAAGACAATAAGAAACACTACCTGCCCCCCCCCAAAGTGAAGTTTTGTTGAAATCGGTTGAAAAATATAGGAAATCCGATCCCATATATAAATGAACACACACACACGCACAACCTGGGTTTTATAATAAGTATAACTCGATATGAGTTGTACCCTTTCATTCTTGCGATGCCTCTTAATCGTGTTTTCAAATTGATTTCGTGCAAAAACAATTGTGTTTTTCCAATTTTTGGCGCTGTCAGAACCACCGCAAGGTAATTTTACGTAGTCCTGTGAAGTTTTGTTGAAATCGGTTGAAAAATGTAGGAAATCCGATCCAATATATAAACGTACAGACACACACACACACACACAACCTGGGTTTTATAATAAGTATGATTTGCTTTGTATATAGTTGAGGATGCGAGCTCTTAAATTATATTTTTTCTTATTTATATATGACTGTTTTTGTTGCATGTGTGTTACTTCAAGGGTCTGTTTTTACTACTTGATTCAGCTGTATTTTTGTATTTGTAAGTAGCTGTTAGATGTTAATACGATCCTGACATTGCTTATTAGTGGCACTTTTGAATAACTCTATCTTGACTGGCTCTCGTACTTTAAAATTATGGACGTTTGCTTTTGATAGAGACTATGGAAAAGATACCCCAAAGCTTTCTCGATATCTTATTCAAGTTAATCTGACAGAAGGTCACAATGTGGAGGCCCCACTAAGTATTAAAATCCAGTCGCTAAAAACTACCTAGTTTTCTCAGTCTTTGCTGCAGACATCAGGATGCAACTCTGACCCGACATCTCTAAATGCAGCCGTAAGATACTATGTGAGGATTCGATATCCAGTCACTAGATGACAAAGATCTTATTAAATCAAAATGAATTCACGAAAAAGCAGTATTATAATAAAATACTCCATTCTTCTTAAACCGGTGATCATCGTCTCAGCGGTAGGACCTTCAAACATTCAATTAGAATATATTTGGTTCGTGTTATTAAGTTCTGGCTAGATTAGAAATGTTTTGGAAAAGAGAGACGATGGGAAGTTGAAGAAAGTACGAAGTTTCTTTTTTAGTGAAATCATCTCTTCACCTTCTGATTCCATGAATAGCCATCAGGACTCGACTGAAATCTGAAACTCACCTTTTTGCTGGCCCTCCCCGCCACTTACCCCCGCTATTACTTCCTTACTGACTACGTGGTTAGTTGTGTTTTATACGCATACATAGTTAAAAACAAAAACTCATATTACACGTATGAATAAACAACGTGACCAGATTACTTTTTTATGATTTCAATTTTTATAATTATGTTGTTGATAATATTAATTCAAGTCTAATTACCAGCAATATTATGGCATTTTTATAGTTCGAAATATTTAACCCGCGTCAAAATTAATAATAGTAGGTGATGTTCCGAAACTAATGCCCCCTATTTATTTCTATAGAAATTTATTTCTATAGAAATTTGTGTTGCTACACACGGTAGCAACACAAATTTTGCATTTCAGAAACAATAATGTTATCAATTTGAGGACTTGCGCAATGCACTATATTAAATGAAATAAGAGGCTATGATTGTTCTGTCTATTAATATAGTCCTGGGTATGACGATAAACTACATCCGGCAGCAATCGTAAGATTCTAGTGTTCAGGAAAGCATATTGAGTCTGTTTTTGAGAAGTTTTTTTTTTTGTTTTTGTCAGTTTATATGTCAAAATAATTGATTTATTGTCAGCTGCAAAATAATGTGGAAAACATCAGATTTTCTTTTTTTATTATTATATTCTCTTAATCCGGTATTCTGCTTTTTTATATTATTATTCAGAAGGCTCAAGAGCCACTCAAGGTAGAAGGTTACTGAATGAGGTTGTTGCAAGGACATAAGAAGTGCATATGACGAGGATATGTAGGATAGATAACGGTTGACTGTAGATTTGAAGACGTTAAGATTGTAATGATTAGGGAAGAATTCTGTCGGGAGTTTGTTTGGCCACTTGAGAGATCTGGCGAAGAAACTGGTCGAGGAAAAAAAAATATTTTCTATCTTTTTATCCATTTCTTAATGACAACTACAGGCGGCCTCGGCTTAGTCAGGCACGGGGCTGCAACAATGAAGCACCCAATGAGGATCGAAGTCACAGAACTAACCAGGCGGGCAGCCAGATTTGATATTTCCCCGTCCTGGGTAAGACGATAAGAAAGGCCACTGATAAGGATTGAGGAGCGTAGAACCACCTCTTAACTGCAGGTGTTCCCAGGTCCACCCTGACCCGGGGTGGTAGCACCTGTTAGGGTCCCAACTATAGGCAAACTGTTAACACCCAATCTCTGAAAGTGTAAATATGCCGTAAAACAAAATAAACCAAACCAATCTAAAACAAAGAATACATATTCTATTCATACGAATCTATCCTAAAAATCCTGTCGGCATTAAATAACCCACTGAGGTGTTGATATGCCGTAAAACAAAATAAACCAAACCAATCTAAAACAAAGAATACATATTCTATTCATACGAATCTATCCTAAAAACGTTGTCGGCATTAAATAACCCATTGAGGTGTTGATATGCCGTAAAACAAAATAAAACAATATTTTCTAATCTTTGTTTAGTCTGATAAAAAATGAGTATCTGATGAGAATCGAACACATTTGACTAATAATAATTTACTAAACTAAGTCTGGCACAAGGCCATATTTATGGAGTATCCAGTGAGGATCGAACTCTTACCAATAGTCTCCGGGAAAAATTGTATGCCCACACTCTATAGTAATTGATCAACCTAGATTCAGTTGGTCACTAGGACAAGATTATGGAGTGTACAGTGTGGCTGGAAGTGATTAAATTAGTAATATTCGAGATTAGCTTGGTATCTACTTATCGCTGTACGGTGGGCGTCTTTTTCAAATGCAAGTCAGCGACAAACATGATTGCCTAACTTTGATACGTAACGACTCTTTTTATAGGTATGACGTATTTTCTGAACTGCACCAAATATAGTCAAGCGGTCACATGACAGGGGCGGAGCTTAGAAGATGAGTCACAGAAGCCTGGCAACTTGGACAAGACGCAGTTGATGCCTTACTCAAAGTGAGCCTATCGATTTTCTTTCGTAGTTGGCACTTAGCATAAATCTGTCTTTAAAAATCGCCTCACCTGGTCTCCTGCATCGGAGCTGGTAGACTGGCGCAATGGCAACACAGAAAACGGCCAGAGTGGTAAGTTTAAGATTTAAGTTCGATCCTTACCTTAATCTCGTGTAATTTTTCGTTAAATCAGAGCAGTTCCCAAGAGAGCAACAGTCGTTTATATATATATATATATATATACAGAGAGAGAGAGAGAGCGAGCGAGATAATATTAGTGGTCAATATATATATATATATACATAAATTCCCAAGAGGATAGAATCCAGGTAGAACTCAATGTCCAGGAGAGAGCAAGAGTATAATATAAAAGGCTCAAACACTAATATTCCATGGTTATAATTTATTACATTGGAATCGTAAATACGATCCAATTTGAATTTGTAGGTCTGATGAATTGGATCGTATTTACGATTCCAATGGAATAAATTATGACCATGGAATATTAGTGTTTAAGCCTCTATATATATATATATATATATATATATATATATATATAGTACAGGTAATCGATGCGTTGGATCCTAGTAATAAATAATTATTACAACTGATTCACAGAGAGTTCGATATTTTTATTTTAACAGAGCATATGTATTTTTTGCAACAAAAAAAAATACCTCAACACAGAACCCCTAAGATGATAGACACACACAGAACGGCTTGAATCTCTATGTTGAGGTAATTTTTTTTTTGTAATATATATATATATATATATATATATATATATATATATATATATATATATATATATATATTAGAATTATAACGCTTTTGCAACCATATATTCCTGTGTAAAATACATGAACATTTGTCAAAAAAGCAATGAAAAAAGCCTTTTATTTGTTTTAGTTCTTGAAAAAGGTCACCCCAAAACCGGAATAAAAAATGATTTTAGCATATACGCAATAAGGGTAAATAATCAAAATGTTTATTATCAATGACTGGCCACGTGTATTCGAGGATCCTTAGGCCGGGTAGCTAAACCCTATTGGAGACACTTGCTCAGTCGCATTTTGTGTTTGTTCAACGCCCAACTGCATCTATACTGAGCAGAACTTAGTCACAGTTTCTGGGAGAGAAGTGTGTTATCTAACGTGAACAACAACCTAAACAGGGCCAGTACGCTCATGCCCTCGATCATAATGACTTGTGACTTCGTGTTAAGGATCTGTCTACCCAAATGCACTCAACCGATATTATGGTTTTCAGGTATTTTGCCACAGGCTGGGATCACCTCCTATACAGACCGATAAGATCAAGAAGTCAAACTGAACATGAATCTCGAACCTGGGTTTTATAGTCAGAAAGCTTTAGCCACTCGGCCACGTGTCTATGTAGCATTACATAAGTAACAAAAATGCAGGAAAATGTAAAAAAAAAATAAAAATAAAAAAATAATAATTGAAGCCCTAATAATGAAAAAAGGAAAAGTCAACACGCAATAACATTAAATACGAACACGGCCATAATCTGCTGACCGTGTTTGGAAAATAAAACATTCCTCTAACCTCAAGCACATACAAAAAGTCACACATTCAGTTAAAAATGAAAAAAAATATCCTTCTTGATAATGACTAAAAGAATAGTCGAAATTGCCCGGATATGCAATACTTTTGGGACAGTTTTGTGTCCATTTCTGTAACTTGATCGAACACAAGAAAAATTAAATAAAAAGCTTAATCGTAGTACCTTTCCAGTCGTCTTTAACGAAACATGTATAAAAGAAGGATTGCTGCTTAAATACACAACATATGTGTGTGTTTGTGTGCGTTTTAAAGACAACAACCATTTTGTGTCGATTAATTTTGCTGATCATCTTTTCCAAAGTACGAATAATCCTTATCAGGTAACGAGCAATTTCCGTCAGAAGTTGTCCGAAGCATGTTGCCTTTGATAATATTTCCTTTAAAGAACATGCTGCTGAAATACACTACAAAAACGACATTCAGTTTGTTGTTTACTGGGGCAAAGCATAGCTTGTTAATTTTAAATATATATATATATATATATATATATATATATATATATATATATATATATATATATATACGCACACACGCATGCACGCTAGCAAAGGCATGTACTCTTGAACATAATGTACACCTACACACACATACACTCACAATGAAAGAAATAAGAAAATATCAACCTTACAAGAATAAAAAGTGAATAAATTATTTTTAACTTCATATAAAAATAACGAAAACGAGAAAATAAGCAATCAATTGAATGGTATCTACTGACGATTGGATGGAGAGATTGTTGGATAGTCCATCTACGAAAAGAGTCGAGATTTTGAATATAGTATCAATCATCTAAGTGGTAAATCCTATATTTGCATTTAAACCTACATACACATAGAATTAGTCACGATCTTATTACACATGACACATTTATTCTGTTTACTCTCAATCTCTGACGAAGCTTTAATAAAATTGAAACGTGTTAGATTGATTCCCTATTTGTTTTTTTATTTTATCATCCGATCAGATTCCGATCCATATTTGACCTGCATTTAATCTTCAACTTATATATATAGTAAATATAAAAGAGGACAATGAAGTCAACACCCAACGGTGACAGTCTGTTTCATGTTTAAACACAACTGTCAGAGATGATGATTGCGTTTAAGCATGAGACAGACGGTTGCCTCTAAGTGCAGACTTCAGTGTCCACTTTTATATTTACTCTCTCTCTGTCTATATGTATATATATATATAAGTTGAAAAAATCCCACTAGACAGACACACGCACACAATTAGAAATACACCTTACCATCCGATGCCCACTTAGACATACAAGAATCATCACAAACCTACATAGACATAGAATTAGCTACGGTTTTAATACACGTGACACCTATCTGACCAATG
>CAHIKZ030000715.1:227500-240000 GCA_903632075.3 Acanthosepion pharaonis | reverse complement strand
TCTATCACAGCCTATTCATATCTATCTATCTATCTATCTATCTATCTATCTTAGTCTATTCATATCTATCTTCATATCTATCTATCTCAGTCTATTCATATCTATCTTCATATCTATCTATCTCAGTCTATTCATATCTATCTTCATATCTATCTATCTCAGTCTATTCATATCTATCTATCTATCTATCTCAGTCTATTCATATCTATCTATCTATCTATCTCAGTCTATTCATATCTATCTATCTATCTATCTCAGTCTATTCATATCTATCTATCTATCTATCTATCTTAGTCTATTCATATCTATCTTCATATCTATCTATCTCAGTCTATTCATATCTATCTTCATATCTATCTATCTCAGTCTATTCATATCTATCTATCTATCTATCTATCTATCTATCTATCTATCTCAATCTGTTCATATATATCTATCACAGCCTATTCATATCTATCTATCTATCTATCTATCTATCTATCTATCTATCTATCTATCTTAGTTTATTCATATCTATCTTCATATCTATCTATCTCAGTCTATTCATATCTATCTATCTATCTATCTATCTATCTATCTATCTATCTATCTATCTATCTATCTATCTATCTCAGGTAGCTACCTATTTTCAAGAGTATATACATACATACATACATACATACATATATATATATATATATATATATATATATATATGAACTGGTACTTGGAGTTTCAGCGATATTTTACATTCAATTTTCGATAAACTTCGCATTGTATTAATTTGGTTTTTACTGTTAGTTCATCCAATACAAGGCCGAAGAACCACTCAAGGTAGAGGGTTACTGAGTGAGAATGTAATGGAAGTGGAGAGGGTGTAAGAGAGTATTATAAAGACGAGTAGGATAGATATTGGTTGACCCTAAAGAGACCAAAATTTTATTTGTCAGGAAAGCATTCTCTCCGGAGCAAAATAACAGTTCGATGGGAAAAAAGCTGTCTGTCAGGAACTTACATTTTTTTTAAGGGAATAGGGATGAAAATCAATTTACAGGTCTCTTATTGCTTTTTTTCTTTCTCTAAGAAACTCGCTGAAAAGTTATTTTGATCAACATCATCCTCCTTATCATGAAAGCTGTTACGACTTCAAGGTAAAAGCGGCAAATCCGAGGGCAATTCAGTCATTACGTTCTCTCAAATCTTCACGATGACGTAATTAAAAAAATAATTTTGTTTAATCACACCTTCATTAATCACCTTATACACAAGATAAAATTTTGAATGTGTTCCGTTATTACTTAAAACATTTATAAATTATACGTGATTTAAGTATGGCTGATGATAAAAAGGTTGTGTCAATTGGGAAAGCCCCACCAACGAGGATTGGAACTCTGCTCTCCGATCAACAATTCCGAGCCATTATCGATTCCACCACCTGCACATAGAAGCTTACAGCACCTGGTATTCCCAAGCGGTCACCCATCAAGGTACTGACAAGGCTCGACTTTGCTTAACATTGTTGATCGTACAGGAACTGGTGTTTCAATATGATATATCCGTAAGTCCTTTATACCACCGGTACATATAAGCTTACAACACCTGGTATTCCCAAGCGGTCACCCATCTAGGCACTGACCTGGATCGGTGTTGCTTAACTTTGGTCATCTTACGGGAACTTGTATTTCAATATGATATATCCGTAAGTTCTTTATACGTCCCGCACATACAAGCTTACAGCGCCTGGTATTCCCAAGCGGTCACTCATCTAGGCACTGACCAGGATCGTTGTTGCTTAACTTTGTTCATAGTACGGGAACTGGTGTTTCAATATGATATATCCGTAAGTTCATTATACGTCCCGCACATACAAGCTTACAGCGCCTGGTATTTCCTAGAGGTCACCCATCTAGGCACTGACCAGGATCGTTGTTTTAACTTTGGTCTTCCTACGGGTACTGGTGTTTCAATATGATATATCCGTAAGTTCATTATACGTCCCGCACATACAAGCTTACAGCGCCTGGTATTTCCTAGAGGTCACTCATCAGCCACTAACCAGGATCGTTGTTGCAACTTTTGGTCTTCCTACGGGTACTGGTGTTTCAATATGATATATCCGTAAGTTCATTATACGTCCCGCACACAAGCTTACAGCGCCTGGTATTTCCTAGAGGTCACTCATCTAGCCACTAACCAGGATCGTTGTTGCTTAACTTTGGTCTTCCTACGGGTACTGGTGTTTCAATATGATATATCCGTAAGTTCATTATACGTCCCGCACATACAAGCTTACAGCGCCTGGTATTTCTAGAGGTCACTCATCTAGCCACTAACCAGGATCGTTGTTGCTTAACTTTGGTCTTCCTACGGGTACTGGTGTTTCAATATGATATATCCGTAAGTTCATTATACGTCCCGCACATACAAACTTTACAGCGCCTGGTATTTCCTAGAGGTCACTCATCTAGCCACTAACCAGGATCGTTGTTTGCTTAACTTTGGTCTTCCTACGGGTACTGGTGTTTCAATATGATATATCCGTAAGTTCATTATACGTCCCGCACATACAAGCTTACAGCGCCTGGTATTCCCTAGAGGTCACTCATCTAGCCACTAACCAGGATCGTTGTTGCTGGGTACTGGTGTTTCAATATGATATATCCGTAAGTTCATTATACGTCCCGCACATACAAGCTTTACAGCGCCTGGTATTTCCTAGAGGTCCTCATCTAGCCACTAACCAGGATCGTTGTTGCTAACTTTGGTCTTCCTACGGGTACTGGTGTTTCAATATGATATATCCGTAAGTTCATTATACGTCCCGCACATACAAACACACAGCGCCTGGTATTTCCTGAGGTCACTCATCTAGCCACTAACCAGGATCGTTGTTGCTTAACTTTGGTCTTCCTACGGGTACTGGTGTTTCAATATGATATATCCGTAAGTTCATTATACGTCCCGCACATACAAGCTTACAGCGCCTGGTATTTCCTAGAGGTCACTCATCTAGCCACTAACCAGGATCGTTGTTGCTTAACTTTGGTCTTCCTACGGGTACTGGTGTTTCAATATGATATATCCGTAAGTTCTTTATATGTCCCGCACGTGCAAGCATACAGCGCCTGGTATTCCCAAGCGGTCACTCATCTAGCCACTAACCAGGATCGTTGTTGCTTAACTTTGGTCTTCCTACGGGTACTGGTGTTTCAATATGATATATCCGTAAGTTCATTATACGTCCCGCACATACAAGCTTACAGCGCCTGGTATTTCCTAGAGGTCACTCATCTAGCCACTAACCAGGATCGTTGTTGCTTAACTTTGTTCTTCCTACGGGTACTGGTGTTTCAATATGATATATCCGTAAGTTCATTATACGTCCCGCACATACAAACTTACAGCGCCTGGTATTTCCTAGAGGTCACTCATCTAGGCACTAACCAGGATCGTTGTTGCTTAACTTTTGGTCTTCCTACGGGTACTGGTGTTTCAATATGATATATCCGTAAGTTCTTTATATGTCCCGCACGTGCAAGCATACAGCGCCTGGTATTCCCAAGCGGTCACTCATCTAGCCACTAACCAGGATCGTTGTTGCTTAACTTTGGTCTTCCTACGGGTACTGGTGTTTCAATATGATATATCCGTAAGTTCTTTATATGTCCCGCACGTGCAAGCATACAGCGCCTGGTATTCCCAAGCGGTCACCATTCACGGAAATGAATACAATATGAGAATCACTAATCCAGAGTGCTAGAGGAAAACAATAATGAAAACAAATTGTAACATGAGCTTTGTTAAAAAACGGCTACTGAGGCTACTTTGGTTTATAAGTCCCAAAAGTTCATAGACTGATGTCCTCCAGGATACTTGACCCGATGGATAAGAGCGTTGATTGAGGTAATCCAGTGACTTGACCTAAAGAGTTCAATATTGCAGAGATGAACAAAAACTTAGAGTGTTGAGTTACTCAAGGGAAACAACTGAAACTGAGATATCGGGAAGAGGCATGGCACCTGGAACTAGAACAGTCTACCCGGTGAACGAAATAAAAGGTTCATTTCGAGCAAGACAAGCTATCTAACCGTTAGATCACGTCGAATTGCCCCCAACAATCGGTATGATGAAATTGAAAATTTTATAATAAATTTTGTCCAATATATGGCAGGAGAGCCACTCAAGGATTACTTTTATTTGTTTCATCGTAAAATTACCTCTGATTTTAGCATCAACTTTCATTCCTGAAGGCACGGTGGAGTAATGTTTCTATGGGAGAGCCGAGTTCGAATTCCACTTTGATCAATTACATTCATTTACGTGCTAATACCTTGAGAAAGGTATGAATTCTCTTCTTTCCCTCCCCAGCTATAGGGAAATAGCATAGCAGAACAGGTTCTATAGCCTTGGATGGCAACTGGTTTACCGCAGAAAGAAATGGCAACTTACTGAAAGAAGAAATCTGCCTCGTCAGTCATGTATTGAAAGATACATGATCGCCTAAGCGTGTATCACGCATGGCACAACTGACTGACCCTTGGGAAAGGTATGAATCCTCTTCGCCCCCTCAGCTATGGGTAAATAGCAGGACAGACCAGGTTCTATATCCTTGGATGGCAACTGGTCTACCGCAGAAATAAATGGCAACCTACTGCAGGAAAATATCTGCCTCGTCAGTCATGTATCGACAGATACATGATTGCCTAAGCGTGTATCACGCATGACACATAACAGAACTGAAATCGTGTTTAAATCAGTCAAAATCTATACATGTCTACTATCGAGTTACAAGGTTACTTATCCCTTTACGATAAAACTCTAAATCAGGCATGTCCAATATTCCGTCCGGGGACCAATTACGTCTCGCGGTTAAATTTCCATATGCCACCATCCTCTGTCACAGAATGCATCACTTACGGTCCGCAAATATTGTCAATCAGGGTATGTAAAGTAGAGACCTAAGAAATGCAATTTCATGTTTTACCAAAAAATGGCAGCAACACTGTGTGGTCGACCTCTAGCGGTGCAACACTGACCTTGGCCTTTTCCAGCAAATTTCTAAACTTAATGCCTTTGATCTAGACCACTGGTTTTGAACGAAACCTGGCCTACACATTGTTGTCCAGATCTCAGTATCACCCTTCACATTTGTGCAAGCAAGATATTTGTTTTGGTCATCTGAGATGAATAAATTCTAAAATTTTTGTGAATTAAATTTGTTTTGTGTTGGTCAAAATTAGTTATAAATATATTTGAACACTTGAAATTGCGTCACTTTATGTTTTTTACGTCTTAATAAGATGAATGTTGCTGTTATATTTCTATTCATATGTTTTTAACTTAAAAGTTGACAGACTACATTAATTACAGATAATATGTAATGTTTAATATTAACCTGAGATATATTATAGCTTCTTGGAAATTCTTTTTTTCTCAGACATATTTTACTTCATCTTATATGGGCTTCAGATATCACAGGCTGAGTGATTTTGGTAAGAACCATTTAAATTTGTCATCCATGTGAAGAAATAAAAATATACCATTTGCAATAAAAGTTTCATAAGATAGTTAATTTGCATTTAATTGTAATGGTTCAAAGAATGCTACGCAAAATGGTTGGCCCTCACGGATATTCACCTCATCAAATCTGGTCCTCATTGAAAAAATGTTTGGTCATCTGTTCTAAATGTTTGGACGCCAAGAAATTTTTGAATGCAGTTTCTGCAACTTATTTGCAACGAAATGTCCTTTGGCTTAAAAAAATTGTCAAGATGCTTGAAAATGTGGTAGTTAGTGGACAATAGAACGGGAAGATGGTGGATGTGGCAAAATCTCATATGTCAAGCCGTTGAGCATCTGCGTTGTCATTATGTCGCCGAGCATCGTGATGAAGTAGAATTCGACAGCATCAATTATCATGTGTCGGTCGTATTTTGATTAAATAAATACGAATTTCATCCATTTGCTGGCAGTAAACTTCGGCAGTGATGCTTCTGGTTAGGTTCCATAAATCTCTAATTCATGACTCTAAAGGCAGTCCACCGGAAAATCGCCATAATTTTCTGTTGGTCCAGTTTCAGTTTACGAAAGTGTTTGTGTCTTTCATCAGGATGAAGCCATTGATCCGAACGTTTACAATTGTAATAAAGGATGCATTTCTCATCACAAGTCACTATTCGATCAAGAAAAGGATCATTCGAATTTCGCAGATGCAGCATCGAACAAACTCAAAAACGTCGAACACTTTCACTTTCATTTTCACTGAGTTCATGTGAAACCTTGTTATCTAGTTTCATCACCTTGTCAATTTTCTAGAGATGGCCCGATATTGATGAAACGCTGTCAGATTATCTGATACATTTCTCTGACACTTTGAGGTGGGTTTTGTTCGACTAGTGCTTTCAGAAGATGATTGTTAAATGCAGGTAGATGTCATATCCCACCTTGATCATCAAGACTCGTATCCCCACTGTGGAATTTCAGAACAAAGGAAGGGAAAAAGAGGAAAAATAAAAAAGAACAGAATAAAAACAAAAAGAAAGAATAAAGAAAGACAGAAAAAAGAGAGAAAAGAACTATAAAAACGAAATATAGGAAAGATAAAAGAAAGAAAGGAAAGGAAATGGAAAGAACGTCATTGTTGTGGATTCCGGCATGAAATCCGGTACCAATAAATGACAAACGCCAGGAATGAATATAGGAAAATAATGTATTAGCGTAATAATACAAACTGGTAATGCAGGTTAGTAGTTCCAGGAATACGGGTTAGTAGCAAAATATATATATACAGTCTTTGGTATTGAAGTATCGCTGTATGACTTCTTACTGTGTCTACGTGCTCGCTCACTGTGTCTTCTACAACGCTTCTACAACACCCTCACTCTTCCGGTTACCTACAACGTTTGACTCCTCCTCTGTAGCTATTGGGTCTTCACGTAGCAGTAGTATATGTATATGCTGGGTGAGTCCATTTGGGTAAAAAGGGGAGAATCCTTCAACAATTATGAAAAACAAAGAGAAAAAATAGGAAAGAAAAAAGAAGAGAATAAGAAGAAAAAGAAAGAGAAAAGGAAAAAAAGAAATGAAAAAGGAAAGAAAGAAAAATAGGATAGAAAAAGAAGAGAATAAGAAGAAAAAAGAAAGATAAAAGTAAGAAAGAAAAAAAGGAAAAACGGTATGAAAAAGAAAAAAAGAAAAAATTGGAAAAAAAAGAGAATAAGAAGAAAAAAATGATAATAGGAAGAAAGAAAACAAAAAAGGAAAGAACGGTATGAAAAAGAAAAGAAAGAACAAATAGGAAAGAAAAAAAAAGAAGTAAATAAAAAGAAAAGCAAGACAAAAAGAAGGAAGGAAAGAAAAAGAAAGCAAAGAACGATATAAAAAAGAAAAAATGAAAAAAAGAAAGAACGCAATTAAAAAAATAGAGAAAAAGAAAAACGAAGAAAAAATAAAATGACGGATGGAGAAAAAACAAAGGAACGACAAAATAAGAAAGAAAAATAAACAAGAATAAAGAGAACGAAAAATGTAATAAATTAAAAAAAAAATAACAAGAAAAAGGACAAAATAAAAAAAGAAGAAGAAAAAGAAAAAAAAGAATGAAAAATAGAAAGAAAATAGAAAAAAGAAAAATGTACAAAATGACAACTAAAATGAAGATGGAAAAGTGGAGTAGGAGAAAAAGAAAATAAAAAAAAATATTTAAAGAAATAAATAAAAAAAGAAAGAATTAAAGAAAGAAAGAAAGAAAGAAATATTGCTAATTTCAGACTATATAAGAAAATACTACGCAAAAAAATTAATAATAATAATTTACGAGTCTCCATCTAAGAAAAGATTGAAATAAATACACAGTCACAAATTAACGATAAAAATGTCCATGAATGTAATTGCTATTATTTACATTGTTCAGACTGTTGTTGCCATACGTTTTAGTCCTTGTAGGCTCCAGTCTGCGTCAGATGATTAGGATTTCGAACCGAACCCGAACGGGGTAGGTTGTTCTAATTCCACATACCATGCCTCTTTCGGATTGTCGCTTTAACTCGACTCAGCAAGTTTTTGTTCACCATTGCAGTAGCCAGGTATTGAACACACAACTCTTTGGGTTCAGTCACTGGATCCAACCAACGCTTTTATCGAATAGGCCATAAGGACACACGGCCCAGTAAGTTCACGTAATTGCTAGACAAAAAAAAAAAAAATAATAAATTAAATAATGAATTAATACTAATTGTTGACAATGCTTAATCTGATAAGAACTGAAGATGAAAGTAAATACTAGAGAAAAATTAATAATGGCTGACAATGTTTTATCAAATAAGAATTGAAGATGAAAGTAAATACTAGAGAAAAATTAATAATGGCTGACAATGTTTTCTCAAATAAAAATTGAAGATGAAAGTAAATACTAGAGAAAAATTAATAATGGCTGACAATGTTTTATCAAATAAAAATTGAAGATGAAAGTAAATACTAGAGAAAAATTATTAATGGCTGACAATGTTTTATCAAATAATAATTGAAGATGAAAGTAAATACTAGAGAAAAATTAATAATAATGGCTGACATTGTTTTATCAAATAAAAATTGAAGATGAAAGTAAATACTAAAGAAAAATTAATAATAATGGCTGACAATGTTTTACCAAGTAAGAATTAAAGATGAAAGTAAATACTAGAGAAAAATTAATAATAATGGCTGACAATGTTTTACCAAATAAGAATTAAAGATGAAAGTAAATATTAGAGAAAAATTAATAATGCCTGACAATGTTTTATCAAATAAGAATTGAAGATGAAAGTAAATACTAGAAAAAAATTAACAATGGCTGACAATGTTTTATCAAATAAAAATTGAAGATGAAAGTAAATACTAGAGAAAAATTAATAATGGCTGACAATGTTTTATCAAATAAAAATTGAAGATGAAAGTAAATACTAGAGAAAATTAATAATAATGGCTGACAATGTTTTACCAAATAAAAGAATTATTAGAGAAAAATTAATAATAATGGCTGACAATGATGAAAGTAAATATTTAATAATGGCTGACAATGTTTTAAAATAAGAATAAAGATGAAATGTACTATTAATGGCTGACAATGTTTTATCAAATAAAATTAAAGATGAAAGTAAATACTAGAGAAAAATTAATAATGGCTGACAATGTTTTTATCAAATAAAAATTAAAGATGAAAGTAAATACTAGAAAAAATTAATAATAATGGCTGACAATGTTTTAAAAATAAAAAAGTAAATACTGAAAAAAATTAAAGACAAATTGTTTTACAAATAAGAATTTAAGAAATGTAAATTAATTAATAATGGCTGACAATGTTTTATAAAATAAAATTAAAGATAAAACTAAATACTAGAAAAAAAATAATAATAAATAAGAAGACAATGTTTTATCAAATAAAAAAGAAATGAAAGTAAATACTAGAGAAAAATTAATAATAATGGCTGACATTGTTTTATCAAATAAAATTGAAGATGAAAAGTAAATACTAGAGAAAAAATTAATAATAATGGCTGACAATGTTTTATAAAATAAAAATTGAAGAAAGAAAACTAAAAATACTAGAAAAAAAGATAAAACTTAATAATGGCTGACAATGTTTTATCAAATAAGAATTAAAGATGAAAGTAAATACTAGAGAAAAATTAATAATAATGGCTGACAATGTTTTATCAAATAAAAATTGAAGATGAAAGTAAATACAAGAGAAAAATTAATAATAATGGCTGACAATGTTTTATCAAATAAAAATTGAAGATGAAAGTAAATACTAGAGAAAAATTAATAATAATGGCTGACAATGTTTTATCAAATAAAAATTGAAGATAAAAGTAAATACTAGAGAAAAATTAATAATGGCTGACAATGTTTTATCAAATAAGAATTAAAGATGAAAGTAAATACTAGAGAAAAATTAATAATAATGGCTGACAATGTTTTATCAAATAAAAATTGAAGATAAAAGTAAATACAAGAGAAAAATTAATAATGGCTGACAATGTTTTTATCAAATAAAAATTAAAAGATGAAAAAAATACTAGAAAAAAAAATTAATAATAAAACAATGTTTTATAAATAAAAATTGAAGACAAAAAAGTTATCAAATAAAAATTAATAATGAAGATCAAATAAAATAAATACTACTAGAAAAATTAATAATAATGGCTGACAATGTTTTACCAAATAAAAATTAAAGATGAAAGTAAATACTAGAGAAAAATTAATAATAATGGCTGACAATGTTTTACCAAATAAGAATTAAAGATGAAAGTAAATACTAGAGAAAAATTAATAATGGCTGACAATGTTTTATCAAATAAGAATTGAAGATGAAAGTAAATACTAGAGAAAAATTAATAATGGCTGACAATGTTTTATCAAATAAGAATTAAAGATGAAAGTAAATACTAGAGAAAAATTAATAATAATGGCTGACATTGTTTTATCAAATGAAAATTGAAGATGAAAATAAATACTAGACGAAAATTAATAATTAGCTTCACTTCTTTACTAATCTTCGACTAGGTTTGAGGACATAATTGTAGAGTTCTATTTAGGACAGAACCAACTAAATGTGACTTGACGTTGAAGTGCTAATCCTTTTGTTATCTGTTAGCTATGAGAGGGTTTCATCTTAAAAATAGACACACTTAAATATGGCGTCGATATCTATAGTCCACTTAACAAAAGTACTTAATGTTTCTATAATTTTCTTAATGTTTCTATCATTTATCATCTATCATTTGTTACCAGCTTGAACAACCGGAAAAGAATCCTCTGACAGATATTGCAAATACGGTATATTAGCCACTTCCATTATTTCAAGAAAGAAAAGAACAAAAATACAATAGTGCACTTGTGTTTATTACCAAGATCATCAGGTTTCAAAAGAAAACTGACCGAGTGACATATGAAATATTTTCTGTAATGCTAAAGTAAATTTTGCTGATTAAATTTTTAAATCTATATGTTCGATACTAACATTTTCTTAGATGAAGTATTATCAACCACCATTATTAATACATTTTAATCATTACACCACGAGCAAGGGAATAAAGCCACTGAGACGCAAAAGTTTACTAAGTGTTTGAGAATATAAGAAAAGCAATACTCCATGCAAGGGCGAATGGTTGATTTGTAGAGCTGTAGGATCGATTCCGGGCAGAAAAATTTCCTGGCGCGGCACACGGAGCCAACTTTCCTTGCGATGGACGAAGCAATTGACTCAATGTATTTGTTCCATCTCAGGTCAGCAGTAACGTGAGAACGAGCAGCCGCAGAGAGGTGCTCTCGAGAAGTTGAGCGTCAGACATTCTAATGGAGTGCAGGGAAAGATCTCTGTGGTGATTAATAGCGAGCAGTTTTGTTTTTGAGGCATTAAAGTTGACCAGCCAATTCCTGCCTAATTCACAACCGATTGGAGGTCCTTATACATATATATATATATATATATATATATATATATATATATATATATATATATATATATAGGCTGTATCAGAAATGCTTTTACACACTTTGCGGACGGGTTCATGACACTAAAACAAAGTGAAATGTCCATATAAACATATGTTCAAAAGGCCATGTAGAATGGTTTTCGTGGTAGCAGATCTCGGTGATCCATAGTTTTGGGTGCCACAGATCCTGTCTCAGCAACGCGACTATAAACAACAGCAAAGGTTGGATGACTTGGCTATCCTTCGGTCTGGAAACGCAATCTGTTACAGCCGTGCAGCCTCGCGTACCGTACGGTAAAATCATATCTGCCTGCTCATATTAATATCCTGCCACCACTAAACGGGACACTTCACAGTTAACTCACTACTGCAGCCATTAAACGTTGAAGACAGACTAGCTAGAAATGTACACGAAAGACAAATGTAACCTAGTCTTCATGGCAACACAGCGCCATTGTACCTTAAATTTGCTTTAAACTTGATGACTCACAAATTTGTGGACATATGTTTATATTGGCTTTTGTCCCTGTTTTGGCGTGAGGAATCCTCTCCTAAAGTTTGTAAACGTATTTTTGATAAAACCTTGTATATAGAGAATCCGACAAAAAATGTCTACACACTTCAGTAAAGGTAAATTGCGATAACACCGTTTACAGTAGGATGTTGTTTATCGCAGAAAACCGACTCCATCGGCGGCCCTTAGAAATTCAAAATGCATGTGCATTAATCCCATTGGATAATCAGTTGTGCTTAGTTTAATTTGCAAATACTATGTGGACATTGATGTCAACACCGAGTGGTGACAGTCTGTTTCATGCTTAAACGTAATCTTCAGGGCTGTCGCTAGGACTGTCGGTGTTGACATCAATATATTGCGTTTAAGACTGAAAAAGACTGTCGCCACTCAGTATTGACCACAGTGTCCACTTTTTATAATTACACACGCTCTATTCCTCATAGTCCACTTTTACCCATAAAGATAACATTACTTACTATATATATATATATATATATATATATATATATATATATATATATATATAT
>CAHIKZ030000715.1:182500-220000 GCA_903632075.3 Acanthosepion pharaonis | reverse complement strand
AGAAACTAACACATTGGTGTTCTACTAAAAATAGTTACCAATTATCCTGCAAAATGCAGGCCTGTCTCTCATTTTGATACTGACGGTCATGTTTCGCCTTAATCTATGCGAGGCTCGTGTGTTTTTTGTTTTTTTGTTTTTTTTTTTCTATATTTTTGAGAACCTATAGCTTAAAAATTACAAATTTAGCCATTTTTTTAAAAAATTTACTTTAAAATTTTAAATACAAAGGCAGTTCAGTTTCATTCTGTGTTTTTCTTGAACAGTCTGTAAAACTTATTGAATGAGAATTGTTATTTCTATCGCTCAAAAATAAGTAACCTAATTTTTGTGTTCCTGGTTAGAGGAAAACTCTACACGTGCCGAATCTCACCTTTTCATTTTAAGGCGATTGTAATCCTACCCGAAAAATTAGAACTCTCCTCAAACTCTAAAGGACAAGAGCTAGTGGTGGAGTATAACCATAGCTAAAACTAAGGGCAAGAACCCTCTGCCAACAGAAATACGGCAACTCTCCTTAAACGTTTATCCTTTACACTAGGGGTCGGCAATGCCACCCATCGTCCGCGGAGGATTTTTGTCTGGACTGTCAACTTAAACGCCTGGACACAAATTACTTAATTTATCGAGCAAATGACAGAAAAAATATCAGTTGGAGTTAATCGGCATACAATGCATTTAAATTTTTAAATCAAAACTTAATTCTGACTCCATTGCCGAACTGTTTTGTCAAGCGGGAAAATATTAAAGCCTATCGAATAATGCAAAAATGACGGTATCATTATTTAGAGGCATATGTTTGTGAACGTTTTGCAAAAATGAAATAACCTAAGTCGTTTTAAGAACAAGGTTGATCACCGGAATGTTTTGTGTCTGCCATCAAGTATTTCACTCTGATGTGGAGAAGTGCTTGAACAATAAGCGGAAACAAGACTCGTTGAATAATTCAATTTCTAATTTTCGTTTGTAGTAAGGATTTACATTTTTAGTTATCCTGTTTTTCCTGCAGTAAAATAAGGAACCTTGTTTTAATATAACATTAACTTCATTTTTTTTTTTTATCATTAAACTTCCAGGCCAAGACGTCCTTCTGGATGGAGAGGTCTGAGGTCGAGAACTTACTATAGCATATTTGATATCATGGCCTATCTCAGAGACCCTGCATAGACTCCTGGCCCGCGTTCCGCAAAAAGTTGCCGACCTGTGCTTTACAATGAGACTCTTCAATAAGTCTCTAGTTTGGGGTATAAGGAAGTTCTGTTATAAATAGCTGAGATAATCCGTTAATACAGTCGGGATTTGAAGGCTTTATCGTAATAAAACCCCGCTTTGTTTAGTGGAATGAGGAATTTTCTCCCAAGCAAGTTCTTCGATCTTTTGTGACGTGGTTCTTGCTGTATGGGGTCGCGCATTGTCCTGATGAAACATCACCTTTTCGATTCACTAGAGCAGATATTTTTTTTCCTCAAAGCTTGATTCAAACGCTCTAATTGCTGACAGTATATTTGAGCATTAATTGTTGCATTAGGTGGTAAGAATTCAAAGTGGATTATTCCTTGGCGATCCCACCAGATTGAAAGAAGAATCTTTTGCCCATGAAGTTCCCTTCTCAGCTGTGGCTGGGAGCCTTCCCTTTTACCAAGCCACTGTCTACGACAGTTAAGGCCAACCCGTGAATATTTTGGCATACAAAGCATTGAAAATTTTTATATAGCAACTTAATCGGATTTATCAATTTAAAGCTTTATCGTCAAAATCTTTCCAAAAGAGGAAAGACCAAAGTGTTTTAATTTTTTTAAATCTTAGCACGTTCGAAATTTTCGACGATTACTATGGGAAACTTAACGGTTAAGAAAAAAAAAAAACATTTTGGAAATTCTTGTAAAAATCATAATTGTTGGATTTTAATGGACTTTTCAGGACTCAAAATTTTTTTTTTAAGAAAATCTTAAATTTTCATCTGTTACACACACACACACTTGATTTTATAGAATTTAAACGCGTCTTAAAGGATTTGAAAGACGATAACCTAAAAATAATTCACATAAAAATTCCCGTATGTTTTTAGAAACTTATCAAACATTGGCGCGTTCAATGATAAACGAAAATGTAGATCATGAATTTGAGAATCTAATATTAGTCTTAAGAGGTGGACAGTTTATATAGATTCGTTAATGTTTCAGCGATTGTTGAATATTTGATTAAAAAAAACCTGTATTGTTCCCGTTCTTATAGCTGGTACATGTTATCCATGCTGAGAAGAACATAAGCGTTGGAATCTGTGTATATTATGTCCTACCAGCCATCTCTTTGCAAGCCGTGGTAGGCAGGTTTAAAGCTGCCATAGATTCGCTAAAAGTAAATGAGCATGCACTACAAAAAATGTCTGTAGACTTTATAATAGGAAAGACTAAATTTTTGGATGTAGGAATTATTTTATCTTTCATTTTACTTTTTTATTTTAAAAATTCTTTTAAAAAAATCTAATTGAGCGCCTTTTTGCGGAGTAAAACGCTTTGATTTCCAAATTCTTGCAAAAACGAGATCATTGTCGGATTTTAATTATTTCAAAATGAAAAATTTTTGAAAGGGTTCTTGGAAAAGATTTCCTTTCACGCTTATTTAATTTTATGAAATCGTGTTTTTTTTTTTTTTTTTTTAAGCGATTTTATATATATATATATATATATATATATATTACGGGCATTGTCTCTTCCCCCCCACCCCCGAAAAAAAAAATTACAATGAATTTCTACAATCGTCTTAATTTTTCTTTAACGTTAAAACATAAAATATTTTTAAATCGTAAGATTCCATATCTTGTAGTGGGGAGGGGGGTAACGTTAAATGATAGTTAAGTAAAAACTATATTTACTAATCATAAATGGAGACACTTACAATTCAGCGAATCCTTGTATTTAAAAAAAATTGAATTGTGTGTGTATATAAACGAGCCGACTTTTGAAAACGGACATTAAAAAAAAGAGCTATAATTATAGTCAACCTAACACTTATTGGTAATTTTCTATATTAGCATTTTCTCAAGTCTCCTCGTAAGACTAGCCCAAGAATTTAAAATATTTCTAACTTAAGATTAGTCAATAAAAATCGAAAATACGTTTACGTTGTATTCGTAATGTAATTTTGTAGTCTTAGATTTCCCAAATATCAGGCTTTCAATAAATCTCAACACCCACGGCCATGTTAAAATACAATATTTAAAACTAAAAGTAATGTTTCAGCTTAAATTTAATTTTAAATGAGTTATTTTTATCGAATAACATTCCAGAAAATAGATTTTGACTTTTTTTTTTTTGTTGTTTGAAAGTATTAACAAATTTGTCAGCATGCACGATTTTCTGGTTTTTACTTGGGTAGCTTCAGGAGATCGCTAAAAAGAGCATAGCATGATGAAAAAGACGCCAAACTTGACGAAAACAATCTTATCGTCTAAATGTTTATTAAGAGGAAAAACCAAAGCTTATTTTAATGATTTTTCTTTAAATTTTTTTTTTTTTTTTTTTTTAGAACCTTCTAAATTTTGATTTAAAAACCTTGTTTATATTTGTATCACCGGAACTAGTAAAATAAAATACAATTTTTTTTTTTTTTTTTGTATGACACATTAATTTGGAAAATCTTGCAAAAATAAAAATAATTGCCGGATGTTAATGAAACTTTCAGAAATTATTCACGGATGATCGAAATTATAAAAATGCTTAGTCATGCCAGTAATATTTTTTATATTACCCCCCACCCCCAAATAATTTTATGAAAACTCTAGAAATTCGATCGAGTCCACTTTTTAGTGATTTCAGTAGTTAAAAGCACACAGGCTTTGAGGACTGCAAATCATGTTTTTTGTTTTCAATTGGACCCCACTACCTGAAAATCGGCTATGAATTTTTAATACAATTTCTTATTTCTTTAATTATAATAGATTTTTACATTTAAGTTGTTAAAATATAAAATTGGTTAAAAGCCGCATCCACTTTCGTAAGTGTCCTTATGAGTTTTTTTTTTTTTTTTTTAGCATGTTGTAAATTGTATAATTTTGACTAATCCGCAGACCTGCTGTATATAAATGTAATTTTGTCTATAATCGGGCTGTAATTATAAAGTACGGAAGACCAACCAGAATACAACTAAGTTTCGTTATTTGAGTTAAACATTGTTCTCCGCTGTTAAGGCCTTTACTTTTGCAAAACGCATGTTGAAGTTAATTTGATTTTTCAATTTCAACTGAGAAGGGTACCTAAAAAGTATCATATGAAATCTATATGATTTTATTTTTATATTAATCTCAGTTATGACATTTTTCTATAAACGAAATATCAAAATTAATAAAATGAATGGAAATACAAATAACACAGTAAAATGTAATAAATATATATAAAATTATAGTATTTTATGTACACTTCTGATAAAAATTTCATAAATTAATTATAAATTATGAAATTTAATCTCACTCTTAACACTTATTTTAGTTGCTTTATAATATATTTTCCATAAAGCAACGTAAAGGTGAAAGCTAAGAAGAAAAGAGCATTTTAAATTTTCCTTAAAAATAAAGAGGTTAATAATTTGTTTACTTAAATGTAAATTACTTCCCTTCTCTCCTTCCGTATAAGGAATTATCCTCGGGTAAATCTGTCAGTCATTCATCACCTGTCACGCAAAAGTTTGACTTGCTTTGTTTTATTTTCAAATTGCATCTTTTCGGTGCAGAAACTAAGTTAAGATTGGTTCAAAATATTTTAAATAAACAATTGCTGGTTTTCTTAAAATAAGTTTTGAAAAAATAGTTTTAAAATAATTTCAAACAGATTTTAATTTTTATATATATAAAATGGAAAAAATTGTTGCACTGATCGATTCAATTTTACAGGAAAAAAAAAGAAAAATGCCCATCCCCACAAATATCTGCAAAACTTAATATGATCTATTCCGCATACAATTAATTCATTAATGACCCCCCACCCCCAAACTGCATGAATTTAAGCGTGCTACTTGGTTGGCATTTCGGTCCCACCCTTTCACTGTCGAAACGGTTAAATGTAACCGCCTCTTCTACTCCAACAACTTCTCTTGCACTTCCCGACAGTGGAACTCCCTTCCTCTTAATTGCTTCTCCAATAACTATAATCTTCAAATATTCAAGGGTAATGTTAATAGACATCTTCTGATACCCTGATCTTGTTCACCGTCCTTCTCTTTATCCTCTCTCTCCAAACACGCCTCTTTACTCTTGTTCTCTACCCTCTGTAACCCCCTTGCGTGCTAGTGGTACTCCCGTCTTGCTTGGGGTGATATGTTAAAAAAAAAATATTTGGTTAAATCGGATAATTCCCTGATTTTTATTTTACGTTTTATTTTTTATTTTATTTTTTTTATTTTATTTATTTATTTATTTATTTTTTTTAAACTACGGGAAACAATTTTTATTTTGGTTTACCCCCCCCCCAAAAAAAAAACCCCACATCCATTATGAATGGTACTTGCACTAATTTTTCTCTGGAGCTCGACCTCGTCCTATACATTTATTTACTGGGTGTGGATAACTTGTACAATTCGTTTTAGCCATGTATTAAATAACGGCCTTGTGCCACATCCGTGCCTCGCGGGTTGGTGAAGTAAATAACCTTGCACAATTCATAATCTGCAATGCTTACTTAAATGTACGCCTATCAGGAGATACGGTTTAAGCAAATAAACAAACAAAATAGTTAAATAACTAATGGCAGACATTAACGTAATTCACGCGAATGACAAATATAACGATTGTGAAAAGAAACTCCTGCACCTATTTATGTACCGTGTCCCTTCAGGACATGGACGATCCTAGCTCTCCACAACTACCTCTCATTTCTAGCTCTTAGCAATGTTTTCTTACTGTTCCTAACAATCGTTCTTTTATCTTTACACAAGCTCATTAAGCTAGATTATTATCAGCACCCCATCTACCCTTGTCAAAAATAGAACATGTTTGGTCACTTCGACGTGGCATAATGGTTAGCAAGCTTGTCTTGCTAGGTTAGTTACGACTGAATAGTGAGTTCATTTCTCACTGGGTGCCCCACACTTTCGGCCTTGTGCCACATCTAAGCTACGCTTAGAAAATCACTATAAGGTACTTCGAGGCGGTGTAATAGTTAGCAAGCTTGTCTTGCTAGAACAATTTCGACTGAGTAGTGAACCCGAACCTCACTGGGTGCCTTATACTTTCGGTCTTGTGCCATATCTAAACTATGCTTAGAAAATATATTGTTAAATTCTCGAAGCTTTTCAACTCTTTAATCCGAAGTGTATTTTCCCCTTAAGACGCCCTTGTTGATTAAATAATCCACTCACAGTATTTTATTGCGGATAATTCTCGTAATATTTGAAATAAAATATTAAAACTGGTTTACTGCGGATAATTGAAATCTGTAAAATCGAGGAAGTACGGTACATACATTTCATTATATATAATACTTATATATATTATACTAGCAGTAGAGCCAGGCGTTGCCCGGTGATATAACAGTAAGAGATAGATCAAGTATCCACCATTATAAAGACTGAAAAATAAAATTGACAAAGATTATTGTTTAAGGTTGACGGACACGCATGTCATAATTAGTTTTTTTTTTTTTACAAATTGGTCAAGCCCAAACTCAAACAAAAACATTGTTTTCAATCGTTATGAGTCTCCCGATTGAATAGAATTTTATTATAAATAATTGTCTTGTAAATGGAATTTTTAAAGCTTTCTGAATATTAAAAATAAAGAAAGTGTCCAAGAGAATAAACACTACCTGCCAAAAAAAAAGTGAATTTGTTTTATCGGCTGAAAAATATAGGAAATCCGATCCCACATTTAAAGGACCCCCCCACACAAAAAACCCGATGTGAGTTGTCCCCCTTCCATTTTCACGATGTCTCTTAATCGTGTTTTCAAATTGATTTTGTGCAAAAACAATTGTATTTTCCCATTTTTGGCGCTGTTAGAACCACCACAAGGTAATTTTATGTAGTCCTGTGAAGTTTTGTTGAAACATGTAGGAAATCCGATCTTCGCAAACAAAATGTTAAAGTTGCATTAACCCACAAACCACTCGATAAATGTTATGATCCTTGTTTTTAATAACTAAAAGCTGTATAAGGTCTTTTAAAAATCTGCTAGTACTTTCAACTGTACACACAGTCATCCTCAGGCGTGTAAATTGTTTTTAGTAAAATTCTCAATTAACCATACTGTAATATAAATTGAACTGCATCTCTCTTTCACACACACACATATATATATATATATATATATATATATATATATATGCGCGTGCATGCATATACTGTAAAATATAGTTTTAAGGTATGTTATATTTATGGGTTAAAGTGCTCAATATCAGGGATATAGCCTATGTGAACATAGGTCATTGGAATCGACCCTCGGAGGCGATGGTCTGACATGCAAATAGTGCTTGACATCATTATCCTGGTGACAAAAGCAAAGTTTGAAGAATATTGATACACCCAGGAAGTATGTATAGCGATTTTTTTTTCCGGAGGCTTTCTTAGCCGAATTAACGATCGGTTTAACTGTTCAATCTTTTGAGTTTGATACTTTCGTCTCGACTCGACTGAAAGGCGTGTTCCCGAAAATCGAATGTTAGAATTTTAATTAAATCTCCTTCAGGATTACTTGACGCTACCTCAATGCACATTTGTCGAAACCTTAAATAAAAATGCCTGTCCATATAATTGATGTTTTAGTCTTAATGTGGCACAAATATACCAGTGATTTAACAAATGAAGTTATGAAACTTTTCTGTTAACTATTACGATAACCTTTTCAGAATTGTGAATGCTAAAATCATTTTGTAGATGTAAGGGAGATAATCAAGGGAAAGTTCATAGTTATTTCCCTTGCATTGTATTTGCGTTTTTTAAGTCACATCCAGTGTTAAAATGCTTTACCTCTATACTACAGGACTACTTTTTATGTGCCGTGTCCTTTCAGGGGGTGGGCGATCATGGCCTTCCACTTCCCCTATCCCTCTTAGCTCTCATCAGGTTTTGTGTTCCTGTTAACTCCCCCAGACGCCGCGAAGCGATCCCGAGAAAGTTGAAAGCATAAAAACTTTATGCAAATATGTTAGCATTGTACAAATATTTAATCGTCTATTTTTTTTTCTTAGGCCAGACGGTTTATGGTTTAAAAAAAAAAAAAAAAAAAATTATTCAGTGGTTGAAACCGACAAAATTTGAAGGGTCCATTTCCATTTTATGGAGTATTTTTTTTTTTTTTTTTTTCGTCCCCTCCTCCCCCATTCTCGTTCCCCCCAAGTAGGAACTGGTAGAAGTTCCACTAGGCGGGTGCGTAAGCGCCGCTAACATTTCTTTTTTTCACCAAGACCATCGGCCATTTAATAAAAGATTTTCCGATAATTCAACAATCGGTTCGCTAGGTTTTTATGAATTTAAAATGTTATGCCTTGAAGACATATTGGGATTCAAGTTCAGCTCCGACCTCAAGTGGAACTCGTATCCATCGTTAAAAATCCTGGAAAAAAAAAATGATGGGTTCCTTGTACCGCGCCAGTAACTGATACCTTTTATGATCTAATCTAACAGCTAGATCAGACCGAAAACTGAGTACTGCCATATCTGGGTTGAAGCTAGCCATCTTCACTTTCCAAAAGCGCCCACGAGGCCATGTGAGTGAGTGAATTATTGTCTAGCCTATAACCACTTCTCCATAGATGAAATGTTGGGATCTTCTCGCTACTCTGTATCGCTATTTCCGCGGGAAATGTTACGTGCTACATTTAGTCCCATCCACCCTAACAACCGAGACCCACCGTACCCTGTTCAGTCGCACCACCTTTTATTCCGTATTCCATTTAGTAAGGAGGAAGCTTCACTTGAACAGCTTCTGCACACGAACTCCTACTTTGTGGAAACGACTCCCAAGATGGTGCTTTCTCGATCACTACAAACTTAACGGTAAACCCTAGATTAAAAAAAAAAAAGTTACCTTTCCCAAATATCCTCATAAACTTCACTTCCTCCTTACTTTCATATTTATAGCACCTTTTTTGAATCGACTCCCAAGATGATACTTCCCCGATCATTACAAACTTAACGGTAAACACCTAGACTTAAAAAAAAAAAAAATTCTTTCCCACATATCCTCAAACTTTCTCATTCAGTAGCTCTCTAGCTTGAGTGGCTCTTGAGTTTTGCATAGGAGCAAACATTAGTATAAAAAATCTCAATGATTTAAAGCCTCTTTTTTTTTTTTTCCGCTCCTAGCTGGCTGAGATAAAGATCGTTAAAACTGACTAGCTTAATCGCAACTTGGGAATTTTGAAAACCATTCCCGGATGAAATGCTTTTATTTTGGTGAGAAGATTGCTGATCGTAAACGATAAAATAATTCTAGAATTCTAATGATCTAGTCGACTTTTATTTTTTCCTGTCCACTTTCAGAAACGACGTCTACTCTATACATTGTTTGATCTCATTTTTCAGGAATTGAGCCCAAACTATTGCTTGTCTGGATTCTGGGCTTTGTCATGGTAAGTAATCAAAACAATTCTATTCCGTTAAGAAAGCTCTCGTCGGGCATGGTCACTCCAGTCAAATGGACAGGTCATTTCATGTATTAGGGTGGAATAATTCGTGACAATTCATATACGAAACAGGTCCTCAAATATATTATATATATATATATATATATATATATATATATATATATAATTACCTCCACGAAATCGCTAAAAAAAAAAAGCATAGCTTGATGAAAAAAAGACGCCAACCTTGCCGAAAACAAAATTTTATTGTCTAAATGCTTATGTTATTATTAAGAGGAAAGACCAAAGTTTTTTTAATTATTTTAAAAATTTTCCTTTTTTAGAAAATTCTAAATTTTGATTAAAAAACCTTGTTTCTATTTGTATCAGCGGAACTAGTAAATAACAATTTTTAGCACGCTTTTTTTGGTATGACACATTAATTTGAAAAATCGTGCAAAAATAGAAATAATTATCGGATGTTAATGAAACTTTCAGGAACTATTCACAGATGATCGAAATTATTATAAATGTTTTTTTTTTTTTTTTTTATGAAAGTCATGGTAGAAATATTTAAAAATATTACACCCCCCACCCCATAACTAATTTTATGAAAACGCTAGAAATTCGATCGCATCGGTTTTAGTGATTACAATAATTAAAAGCACAGGGCTTTGAGGAATGCAAATCATGTTTGTGTGTTTTTTTTTTTTTTTTTTTAATTGGATACGCAGTACCTGAAAATCAGCTCTGAATTGTAACATACAAAACTCAATAAAACAAAGATATTATTTAATTTCAAATGCTTTTATTTGCTTTTATGAATATGGACAATATTTTCTGAAAGCAAAAAATTTTTTTCGATGAAAAATGAATTTTTAATACAATTATTTGTTATTTCATTAATTATAATAGATTTTACACTTAAGTTGTTAAAATATTATAAAATTAGTTAAGTCTCCTTATGAGATAGATCTTTTTTTAGCGCGTTGTAAATTGTATCATTTTGTCTAATCAGATCCCCCGTAATTAAGAAATGTAATTTTGTGCTTATAATCAAGCTGTAATTATAAAATACGGAAGACCAACCAGAATATAATTAAGTTGCGTTATTTGAGTTAAGCATTATTCTCCGCTGTTAAGGCCTTTACTTTTGCGAAACACGTGTGGAGAAGTTTATTTGATTTTTCAATTTCAACTGAGAAGGGTACCAACAAGTATCAGTATCATCTTATGAAATTTATATGATCTTATTTTTATATTAATCTCAGTTACGACAATTTTCCATAAATGAAATATCAAAATTAATAAAATGAATACAAATAACAGTTTTATGTAATGTACATAAAATTATAGTATTTTATGCACAATTCTGATAAAATTTCATAAGAAAGGTACCTATAAATTAATTAGATACCTTTTAAGAAATATGAAATTTAATGTCACTCTCAGTTTTATTTTAATTTCTTTAGAATATATTTCCCATAAAGCATCATAAACGTAAAGGTGAAAGCTAAGTACAAAAAAAAAAAAAAAATAGACGGCTGAAAGTTTTCGTTAAAAATAACGGGGTAAATAATTTGTTCACGTAAATGTAAATTATTTCACTTTTCTCCTGGAATTCGTAAATATTCATCACATGTCAAGAGACGCGAAAGTTTATGACCTGCTTTGTTTTATTTTCTAATTACATCTTTTTCGCACAAAAGCTAAGTTTGGTTCAAAATATTTTAAATAAACATTATAATTTCTGATTTTCTTAAAATAAGTTTTGAAAAAATAATTGATTTTTAAAAATTTCAGTCAGATTTCCAGTTTTTTTTAAAATGGAAAAAAATGGTCAATTTTGCTGACTCAAAAATATTTTTATTTTTTTAATAAAAAAAAAAATTAATCATCAGGCGCAATGGGTTGTACATTTAATATTCTTTCGTTTTTATTTCAATTAGAATCCTCGACTAGTTTCGGCCAGCATGGCCATCTTCAGAAAAAAATGATTTTTATCACATATGAAGACTTCAGAGGACAACTATTTTTATGACAGTTAGGGAAGGAGTCGGCAATCCCCCAAGCCATGTCCGGCCGTCAAACTTAACCGTAATAAGGAATTTGCATTTTTTGTAGTGTTGTTATTCCTGCAGTAAAATAAGAAACCTTGTTTAAACAATATAACATTAAATTCGTTTTTTTTTTTCCTTTAAACTTCCTGACCAAGCCAGCCTTGTGGGCGGAACGGTCTGCGGTCAAGCAATCTATTATAATGCATTTGATATCATAATCCTTTTCCGAAACATTGCATAGGTGTTTGGTCCATTCCCTCGAAAATGTTACCGTCCCTGTGTTAGGGGAATTAGATGTGCTTCCTTATAAAAGACAACTCAAAATACAACGCAGTTACTTCCCTTGTCTGGAAGATGACCGTGGTATTTCTGAATTAAACATGGTGACTTGCTGAAAAGTCTTCAATCCAAAAAAAAAATCCTTGCTGTTATCAGACTGTAAATAAGTTCTTATGTTAAAATACACCTGTCTTTTATTGACGGTCGTTTTTCTCCATCGCAACAGCCTGAGATATAACAAGGATGCTGATAATATCATGGATATTATTTACATTATTCAGACTACTGTCCTCAACTTTGTCGCCATATTTATTACAACGTTGCGGCCGTTGTACGCATCGGCCTTCTTCAGGTGGTTGGAATGTCGAACTGAAGCCTTCATTTCGCTCACTGGGGTAGACTGTTCTAGTTCCACGTGCCATGTTTGAGGACTTGCAACAATTAAATGGATATCACACTTAACTCGGAGAAAACAATGACATAAAATGTCGACTTCCACACTACTTCAAAAGTAAAAAAGGTTAAGGAAACCTTTCTTTAATAATGGAAGGAGCAATAACAGCTACTGGATTAGAGAAATCTATTCCCCCCCGCCTTTTTTTTTTTTTTTTTAAGAGAAATACTTTATAAATTTTAACCGACAGCAGTACTGGCTACACGATGAATGAATGTCAAATGATTCCTTTATGAGGGAACGGAGAATTTTTTTGTATGTTCAAGCAAGGCAATAAGACACGGGTTACTGTATTAGAAAGTATGAGAAAATCAATTAAAGAGAGCACAATAAAACAAGAATTAAGACAGACGATAACGATCGACATTTCGTTTAATTTCTAGAAGATCAAAGTTGACTGGGAAGCAAGAAGTCGGAAGACTTCTACAAGCGAGAAAAGAAACGGTTAGCATAGAACTTATGGTTACATTTAGCCATTGCAACTGTAAAATGAAACCTTGCTGCATTGTGTTTAAATACATAAAGCCTAGATAGCAGAGAGGAAAGTTAATCCAAACAATTACTATGAAAGTATTCGTAGAAAAGACACGGGGGAAACTACGTTACAACGGTTGAAAAAAGGACTGAAGCCAAGATGCCAGGCCAGGACCAAAGCCATTGCCGATTTTTGTATTTGATCAAGAATCTATAAATATGAGGAGTACCAGACCAAATGTGGCAACAATATTCAAAGCAAGGACGAATGGTAGACTTATAAATATGTAAGTTAGATTCTGTCGAGAGAATTTTTCTTAGCAGTTTATTCAATATTGTCTTTCCACAGCCGAAAATCTTTAGCTCGAAATAAAGGTTCTATCTGCACTTTGTAGTTTAGACAGATTTTGTTAACAATAACTTGTCTCCTAAACTGACGAATATATATATATATATATATATATATATATGAAATATAGTCATAAGATGTGCTATATTTATGGGATAAAGTGCTCAATATCAGATAGAGCGTGTGTAAATATAAGTGAACATAGAAGTCAACACTTAGAGGCGACAGTCTTTCATGCTATATGCAATCGTGGCCTGACGATTGCCTATAGCATGAAACACTGTCACCTCTAAGTGTTGACTTCTATGTTCACTTATTGCGCGCATGATTGCCAACCGTTGCATTTAAAACTAAAAATAAAAATTGCAGTAATGGATATCAAAAAGTTTTAAATTACTACTTGCACCCGTGAACATCACAGTTCTGTATTACGTACAGCCCTGAAGATGATCTCCAAAAAGAGATCGAAAGTACTTGGGAAATGGAAAATAAAAAACATTTTTATAGTTATAGCAAATTTCTCACGTCATTTAATTGCAATATACGGAAGGTTATTCATGAGTATGAAAGGCTTTTATTAAAAATAAGCAAACATAATGTCTGTAATTTATTTAATCAAACATGCCTAAAAGAACCTGGTGCCTTATATATCCGGATTAATTTTTTGTACAAAACTTAAGTGGTCATATCGGGCGTTGCATGGAGATCATACAAGAAAAAATAACCCGAAAATTGCGGATAGACTATTTTTAATCTCAGGTGACGTAAAGTTAGTATTTCGTCTGCTACTCAAACCCAACGTATTGTGTGTCATTGAATATTAAATGGTTAGGGAAACTATAATATCCTAGCTAGGTTGTATTGAATTATCTTGGTACTTGCATTTGTTGAAGACGCCTTTTTAATCAGGATAAATCTTAAACTAATAAACGGTACTAGCCGTCGTCTACACCACCAGCCCTTTACTCTGCCACTTAAACCAAAGTACTAATTCCGTTTTAACTACTGAGGGGCTAGTATTTCTTGACCTAGTAACATTTGAAAATAGGATGACATCTTGGCAAAGGTTCTTAGTTTTCTCTTTATCAAATCGCCATTAAGTCGTAAAACTAGGACTCTGTGACGCCAAATATTTAGTAAACACAGGGCAAGACGGTACAAGACTGACGCAGTACGATCTTCATATCTTAACAATAATTGTCAATTTACACTGTTCGGATTATTGTCCACATTTTGTTTATATTCACGACGTTTCGGTCGTTGTGATTTTTTTTTTTTTTTGGAAACCGCACATTGCTTAAGAATTGATGTTTTGCCCTTTCGTACTTTCTTTTACTATTTTCTGTAGTTATTGTAGTAGTCCTGGCATTACGATAAACTTTATACGGTAGCAAGATTTGATTGGAAGGTTGGAGGCTCTGAGGAGCGTGTGAATACCTCTTAATTACTGTTGTACCCAAGTCCACTCTAATGCAAGGTGGTAGCAGCTGTTAGGGTCCCGGCTAATGGGGAAAATAGTGCCCCCCCCCAAAAAAAAACTCACTCTTTGGGTCCTGTCACTGGATCTAACCAACGCCTTTATCCACTGTGCCATGTGTCCTCAGAGTGAGTTCAATACCCGGTTAAGGCAGTAGAGAACTTTGAGAGGTGAATTAACAGGAGATAACTGATAATTGACATCCATTAAACATGGCACGTGGAACTAGAACAATCTACCCCCAGTGAGCGAAATAAAGGGTTCAGTTCGACATTCCAATCGCCTGAAGGCCGGAGCGTACAACGGCCGAAACGTTGTGATAGATATGGTGACAAAGAGGACAATAGTCCGAATAATGTGCATAATACCTCATCTCAGAAATATACAGATACTGAAGGACCGAAACGTTGAAATAAATATGGCGACAAAGATGAGGGCAATAGTCCGAATAATGTAAATAGTGTACATGATACCTCATTTCAGAAATAGACAGTACCTAATTTATAGTAAAATGAGCAACAATAAATTTTATGAAAGTGTTGATAATCCGGTAAAAAAATCAACCAAGTTACGGTAATATTGTAGCTGCCAATAATACATTCTGGTAGGACTTCTAATTCTCTCAGAATTAATTCCCTGTAAAGATTAGATAAATCTAAGATAACTAACTCCTAGACTTAGAGGTTGCGATTGTATTGATTGGTGGGGGGGGGACCTTGCATGTTGGGATTTTTTTTTTTTTTTTGCGGTTAATGTTCCGACTTTCCTTTTACTACCTTCTGTAAAACGAATGCGTTTTTAACTAGCTAAGTTACGTCGTATTATGATTTTAATAAAAATTCATATTTATTAAATGTGAATTCGTATACTACAG
Organism: Acanthosepion pharaonis; assembly: GCA_903632075.3. Lineage (NCBI taxonomy): Eukaryota > Metazoa > Mollusca > Cephalopoda > Sepiida > Sepiidae > Acanthosepion > Acanthosepion pharaonis. Next base: position 204,479 of record CAHIKZ030000715.1, on the reverse strand, counting down.
GTGCTGAGCTACGCCATCACTGACGACTTTGTAAGAGGTAAGCTTCTTTTTCAAAAGCGTTGAATCTAAAATAAAGAACGTTTATCATTACTTACAGATCGCGAAATCTACCAGATTAAATTTAAATTTTTATTATTGTATCCCAAAATTTTAACACATCAGTAAATACTTATTAATGTCAACAATTGAGCAAAAATAGTTATTAAATAAAAAAAATATATATATATATATATATATATATATAATTTTAAATTTATTAATCAAGTCAGAATCGCTTTCGTAACTGAATTTTCGTAAGGATCTTTGTAGTTAAGCTTGCTTTAAAATCATCAAAATTAAGATAGCACGAATTAGAAGATTATCAAAAACAAGAACTGTCACGAAGGACGTTGAAGAAAAAAAGGTGGTATGTGTTGGTGGGTGATGTTAAAAACCCAAATTTAAATGAAAAATGTAATTCTCGATCACATTCAAGTTTTACCCATATACGATCTTATATTTATATATTTAAATTACAATTAAATATATTAATATTAATGCACAAGAAAACTAACACTGCCGATTTTGTTCTCGGCTTATTCGTAAAAAAGCAATACCAAAATTACTCAAAGAAGCAGACGATCTTAAAATTATTGGATAACTATAATGTAAAGTTCACAGAAATTTTTATTCCTTAAAATAAATTACAATGCATATTGTTCCATATGCAGAGTAGTAACGAAAAGAACAAACAAATAAGATTTACTTACATTCTATAAACAGACATTATTCATGTATCCTTTTACAAGCAGACAACTTAACATATCTTTCATTTGAACCTTTTTCTTTACAATAACAAATCTTGTTACAATATCTTTTAACAGTCAATTCAATCTCTTCAAATTCTATTTTTTTTTTTTTTCCATCTTTCGAACACTTTTCTTTTCATTTTCTTCAAATTCTTTTCTTCTGACACTCTTTTTCACTTCCTCTCGAGCTGAAAGTTTAAATAGGAAAACCCTACGCCTAACCTAGTCTAAGCTATAGATTTAAAATGTATCTCTTTTTGTAAGAGTCGTTCGCTGCGGGAAGACGACCCCTACCTCGTTCACTATTTTAAAGTGGGATTTTAAAAATTATTTCAAAGATAACTGCTTTTTCATCAAACAATTTCTCATTTTTAACGGATAGCAACATGTCTAATTCCAAATTCTTCTCACAGCGAATTTCTTAAATTTGTCTTTACGATCTTTGAAAATAACTTCTCACTGGATTTGAGTAACTGATAGTGTGTAGATAACTTTATAAAGTTCTAATTCCTTTTTATTACTAAAACTGTTTCTTTATTGCATTTTTGGTATATCGGGCAACCTGATACTCTCGGCAGTGGCAGACTGGCCATGGATCCTATTACGTTTAGCCTACGCCATGCATCGTAGCATTCTCCCAGTTTTTCTCGTAGTTCTTTCCGGAGTTCAGCGAGCAAATTGAGTACAGGGTGGTCGGAAAGTTTTGTCATCACCCCCCCCCCCATATCAAAAAGTAATGAGAACAATAGGACAAGTAATGCGGTAATACAAAGCTCATGGACTGGGTTCAGTTTATTCACTTTCATTGATGCTGTTACATATCGAGAAGGTCTGTATGAACACCATCATTTACGCGGCACAAACTAATGCGGTGCCATGTCCTGTGTGATATTTTACGAAGCTGTGTTTTTTTTTTTTTTTATTGCTGGAAAGGCTCTCCGAACGATGTCCTTCAACCGATGGGTATTCTGGTACCGTCCATGTGAAATTATCTCCTTGATAATACCCCCCACCACAGAGGATTGAAATAGAAAATTATATTATATGGGGGCGACAAGATTTTCGGACTACCCTTTTATATAATGCACCATCTGAGATAAATACATACATACATACATAAATATAATATATATAATAAAATATATAATAAAATGTATAATAAAATATATAATAAAAAATTTAGATGCCCAAAAGTTACAAAATATCCCAATCAAAAAATTGTATTTTATATGAATAAATATATAGTGTGGTCGGAAAGTCTTGTCACCTCCTTTCAAAAAGTAATAAGTAATACAGTAAATACAAAACACATGGACTGGATTCACTTCATTCACTTTCATGGACGTTGTCACATATTGAGAAGGTCTGTATGAACGCCATTTTCGTGGTACAAAATGATGCGGCACCATGTCGTGTGATATTTTACGAAGCTGTGATTTGTTAATTGCTGGAAAGGCTCTCCGAACAGCGTCCTTCAATTGATGGGTATCCTGGTATCTTTCATGTAAAAGTTTCTACTTGCTCTTGCCAAAATACACTGTCATGTGCCGATACACTTGCAAGCAGCCTCTCTACCAAACTGTAGGAGCTCGTGTCAGCCATTTGAAATTATATGGAGGGGGGGGTGACAAGATTTTAGGACCACTCTGTACATTAAAGTGAATTAGAATAATTTTCTGTTACTTTATTTTCAGTGACACAGTTTTGTCCCGATGGTCCTTCTGCGTTTGGTGAGATCATAATTCTGTCCGATCAAGATGCTGTTTATCCTTATGCCTTGTGTCGGGGCAGAGAGTACAGTTTTGTTCAGATCTCTGTAGGTGTCTACAGACTCCGGTTTCGCCATTCTGGTGACCCAAATGAAGACTGCCTCTCGACGGTTAGTACTTTTTTTTTTTTTTTGTTCTTGGAAAAGGGTTTAATCTCTTCTGTGTGGACTTCAGTTTATCCCTATGGTCTCGAATGTGAATGGTAAGGAAGTTATATATGGCACGGTGGAGTAATGGATAGCGGCTTGGATTGAGGAATCGGAGAGCAGAGTTCGAATTCCAGTCGAATCCATTACATTCACTTACATGCTAATACCCTTGGGGAAAGGTGTGAATCCTCTTCTTCTCCCTCCAGCTATGGGTAAATAGCAGGACAGACTGGGTTCTATAGCCTCGGATGGCAACTGGTCTAGGGGAAGGACAACTCTGAATTCAAAACCTGCGGAGGGTCGTTTTGGGGACCTTGTAGCACTTAGTGCACCATGTCTCTGTATTCGGCCGTTCAAAAAGTGTGGATGGTCCTGCACGAAACCTTCAACACTATAATCAAATCTCATGTGCTGGTGTCGGGCTGTCGGTTTCCTAGGAACTGATCTGCTTGACCCTCATACGTCGAATTCGACGCGAGAGTCGGGAGATAGGCCAATCCCACCGAAAATTGATCAAGAGCCTGCTGCATGCCCACATGAAAGACAAATACCACGTCAAGTAATAACCCTAACCCTGTTTTCCATATTAAATATGCGTCCTCGGTATAACGATAAACTACTTCTGGCAGCAAGGCCTCTCATCGGCAGGTTTTGAGCGTGGAACCACCTTAATTGCTATTGTTCACCCTGACCCAGGCTGGTAGAAGCTTCTTAAGCTCCCAGCTATAAGCAAATAGTTAACACCCCAAACTTTGGTTAAAATATAAGTAAATTGTAAAAACATTACCAAAGCTCAAAAAATTTAAACTTTCTGCATTAAATGACCCATAACGAATAGATGTGCCACTTAAACAAACCAAACATTATATATATATATATATATATATATATATATATATATATATATATATATATATAATGTGCTTTATTCGGCGTTTCTCCTCGTCTGTCGACACATCTCGGCACGTGTATGGCAATGTGAATAGACAGTATCGAAACCACGCGGATATACCCGATTTCCGGTTTTAGTTGTCCTAAATCCTCATCTCTTTTCCTTTCCCGTTACCCTTCGGTCAATGTCAATTACAAGACGAGCCTTCAAAAATTAACCATCTGCTGACTATTAAAAGATCGAGAAGAAAAAAAAAACAAAAAAAACACCTTCCTTTTTCTAGGTGGGTGTCCATGAGTATCACAAGAGCAATTGTTCGTAATTTAATGACTATAAAGAAAAAAAAATCCAGTGTTATTTCGTCCTTCGTTATTTACCTCACCTCCCCGCGAGGCAGGATGTGGCACAAGGCTTTTTTTTTTTTTTTAACAATATTTCTTTATATTGCTGGCTTGTATTCTATACCTTTTCAGCTTCAAAATAAGTTTTTTGATAAGTTGATTGTTCCATTTAGGGGTTGATTTGTTCCATTTAGAAGCTGAAAAGGTATAGAATACGAGTGGCTAGCGATATAAAGAAATACTGCATTGTGCTTTCTCCATAAAATGTTTAAGTTTTGAACATTTTATTTTGTAAATAGTCAAGTGTATAAACTAAAAGCAATTTTTAGGGAATAACCGCCCTTTTGACGTACCGTCTGTTTGCACTGGCGAAGTCGAAACTTTGGCAAAGTTTCACCTTCGTTGGCGCAAAAACTTTTTCTTTATAAATTTATTTTTGATTTAAACAAAGATATTACATTTTCATTAGCATTTGTGTTAAATACATTTCCGACATTTTAAAGTAAATTTTAACTAACATTCCTTAACGTTTCAGGAAAGTATCTTTTTAGTTTTGAAAGATTTCTTCTTTAATAAATAATTACATTGTACTGACAGATGTCAAAAATCAGCAATTAAAAAAAAAACCCATTACAGTCAATTTAAATTCGTTTAGAAATACAGCAAAGTAATTTGCATACTGTAAATATTAAGCTTTTTGTAGCTTTAAGTTAAAACTAAAATCTTGGACATGAGTAGAGGCTTACGCCTTGTTTCTTGTTTAGGAAGGGGTCTCTATCTGATCTTGCTCTAAATTTTCTGTAACCCCTTGCGTCCTAGTGGCTTTCCGCCTTGCTTGGGGTGAAACGCTTAGGAAAAAAAAAATAAGTTTAAAGATTTTTCCCATTTTTAAACTTTGTGTTTTTGTTCTCGTTTTTGTAGTTTTTTGGGATGTATATGTTTTTGATAAAAAAAATCTTTTTTTGTTAGCTTGTCTTTCAAGAGAATTACTACGCTGTTCAAGTGAACATCCCGATTCAGGACAATCTAGTGACTTCAAAAATTGAAACCAAAATCGTTAAATGTCCGATTGCATTTCATGCGCCTTCAAAGATGACAATTTCTAACAGGTTTGTATTTTTGTACTTTGGAACTGTCTGCGTCTCGCAAGACAGACTATTATTCCGTTTTCATCATACAGGATTCTGCGCATTAATAATTAGTAATTTTCCTCATGTTTAGCTTTCTTTAGCTAAACACCAGCTTCTAAGCAACGTCCTAAAACCACTGAACACATAGCAAGCAAAAAAACTTCTGTCTCCGCAACCGCTGTCACACTGGCGTTGATATTATTCCGACCAAACCCCCCTCTTCATGCGATGGAGAGGATGCTGCTGCTTCAGTGTTCGTGTCCCCGGGGACCGTGCTCTCATGTGAGAACAGATACTATGCTTTGATCCAAGCCAAAAGGACAACTGACACAAGACTCAGTTTGTCAGTCTAACCTTTTGTCATTTAATTTTGAAATCGAGATCTAACATTTTAAAACTAATATTTTTTTAAAATAGATTTGTAAATATTTGTTTCAAAAGAAGCCCGAACCCTGAAATAAGCCGAATTAGGATATTTGGCTAAGACATTCAGATTTGCGTGTGGGTTACTTGCTTGCTTTGGTTGGTTTGTTGCGTGCACGCGCGTGGGTTGCAGTGTTCCCGACAGTTTCGCCACCTTCTTTGCACTTGTCAATAACAAACCGTCGACATTGTAACCTACAAATTATCAGAAACTCACTAAATGGAAACAAGCTAAGGATTTCGTTAACCCTTGAAATGCCAACAAAATTATCACCGGCTGAATTTAACATCATTGTCTGCTTTAAATTAAATTTCTTTCAAGGGATGACTTGATATTCAAAAACAAGGAATCTACACCTGTAGAAAAGCCATCCAATTTGGCTGACCTGAAGTTGCACTCAGACACCATGATTAAGCCTGAGGAACCGGAAACTATATTGATGAGCCTTCAAGTACAGGAGATCGACAATTCCACAAACTTTGCCAACGTTCAGATTTACTCTCTGATGAAAAGTAAGTAAATTACCCTTTTTTTTTAAAAAAATTTCTTGCCTTCTATAATGGTGGCGCTTGGGAAATTGAATGGAATTGTTTAGGTGTTATCGCGTAAAAGGCATTGAACTGAAACTCATAATTTGTAGTTACGTGGCCATTTCTGCGCTGCAGCTAGAAAGATTACCCCTCACCCCCCCACAAAATCGTACTCTTTAAAGCATAACTGATATCAACAATATATGCTGAATAGCAGTTTTATGTATTTTAAGAATATATCGGATTACAATGTTCGCTTATGGAAGGAAACTAGTTTTCTCTCTGAATTATATTATCATTGATAAAATTCAAGGAATCTACACTGTTATCGGTCCTGACCTGGCATCTCGGTTTCAGTTCCTTTTCAACCGACTTAACAGCTTCCCTCTGCCTTTTCTATAACCTATTTTCATGGTAATTGGCCTGATCTATCCTCCTTCGTACCTGGACATGACAGATCTAAGCGCAGTACTAGATTGTCAACAAAGTCTCAATTTTACAGCTGAAATTGCTAGATGCAACCGTAAGTTCTATGCTAAGTTTCTTCTGCATTTCTCGCTTGTGGAACTCTCTTCTGGCATCTTGCTTTCCAACTTTGATTTAAAAAAAATTTAAATGCGATGTAAATCGTAATCTTATCTCATTGAAACCTGTTCTTTTATTGTCCTTTTTCCTTAATGTTTTGTTTTCTCGTTCTTTCGCCAAGTAACCCGTCATAGTGGCTTTATTGCCTTGCTGGAGTTAAAATGATATATAAAACGACCCTGTAATGTAAATAAACTAAAATCGCCAGTGGCTTCGGCAGTCTGATAAATCGGTATTTTTTTTTAATCATTTCACTCCAAGCAAGGCAATAAAGTCACTAAGATGCAAAGGGTTATGGAGTGTAAGAGAATGAGAAAAATACTATTAAGGAGATAGGTCAATAAAAGAACCAGACAGAACATAATTGACATTGCATTTAAATTTTTGAAGATCAAAGTTGACTGGGAAGCAAGGACCCGGAAGTGTTCTACAAGTGAGAAGTGCGAGAGAAGAAACTGTTAGCATGTAACTTACGGTTACATCTAGCCATTTAAACTGTAAAATAAGACCTCGCTGTTAATCTAGTACTAATTATCCTTCAGACTAAAAGTAAATTAGACTGCTACACATTAAATTCTCTCCACAAAAGAGTAAAAAGCAGAAAACCAATTTTTAAAGATTGGTAAGTTAAAGAATTACCAGACAAATCTCGTTAGGAACAAAGAAAAGGGCACTGAACTGTTATGTAATAACCATCCTCATATATGGCAGTGAATGTTGGACAATATCCTCACAGATGAAAAAGACTTTAAGTAAAAAATTCTGCAGGAGGATGCTGAGAATACCGTTGTCTGAATCTGTGAGCAAGGGCAGCGTTTTCGAGAAAATGGAAAAAGGTATACTTACCAGAAAGACAAAATTGCTCGTACATGAGGAAAGACGGTTTAGAAAATGATACTCACAGGGCTTCGTTAAGGTGAGAGGGACAGACAAGTAACGAAGGACAGGAAATTGTGGAAAGCCATGGTTGTCCACGCTCTGAAGAGACACACGACACACAGACGTAGGCTTTCTGTCCCCTTGAGAGAGCGAAAATCATCCTGTTTTATCTTGTCAGGCGAAGTTATGAAGTGCCTTACTGATGAGCAGTCCTTGACGGAAAAAGGATTTAAGAACCTGTCTCCTCGTTGGGGGGGGGGGACGTAAACTAAAGCGATTTATAGTCAATGTGAAATAGTAACATTTTATAAGAAAAGCACAATGATACTTTTTAATATTTTAAGTTTTTGTCATTGACATTTGTCAGACGAATTTGTCAGACGATTTTGATATTTGCTAATCTTATACGAGGTTTGAAGAAATGTATCTGGACTGGTACCATAAAAAAAACTCGCATTTCGGCATTTAATTCAAAGTACTCCCTTTCTCAAGCTGTACATTTTATCCAGCGTCGCTTCCCTTGATGGAAGCATTTTTTGAACTGTTTTGTGGGGATAGCGAGCAGTTGCCTGGTTCCATTCTCTTGTTCTTCGACGTCTTGAAATTTTGTTCCTTTTTAGGGGTATTTTTTTTTTTTTTTTTTTCTCGCAAAGGTGGGGGGCGATATCAAGAGAAAATGATAGTTGAAGAATTTGAGGAATACTATGCTTAACCCCCAAACCCACTGAACTAGCTAGTCACTGATGGAATCTTTGATTTGGTAAAACGACCAATTCCCTTCCAAGCTCTGCTATATTCAACGGAAGTGAGCGACAGTTATAACTTAGTACGCATGCGTGACAGTTCAAGCTCAATTTGTACCAAGCAGCTTCATTCTGCATATTTTAGCACCGTTCGCATAGCAGCAGTCCTGATACTTTTTGATCAAATCTTTCTTCGACATTTTTTACGGAGAACTTAAATGGTGCGATTGATAAATTGTCTAAATTAAGCTAAAATGAAAATAAGTCATTTTGTAAACGTTTTATTTACTAAAGAGTAAATTTATTTAATAAAATCGCCATTGGCTTCAACAACAGCCTCCAGACGACTTCGAAATCTCCTGCAACTCTTCTGGAGATTCTCCTTCTTTAAGTTGGTGAATGTCTTTGGTGTTACAAAGAGTTTTGATATCCCGCTCAACTCTGCCCAACATATAATAATCAAGGGGGTTGCATTCTAGTGGGTTAGGTGGGCACATTTAAGGGGTTATGTTGCCGCAGAAATTGTCTGACGGCCATGACTGGGTACTCCTGCTTGCTAGGCATGGTTCTTGTCCGCTTTCCTTAATATTGTCTTATTCTTTCACCCAATAACTATTTACGCCATAGTGACTTTATTACCTTGCTTGAGTCTTGTCACTAGACATAGGGTTTTCTAGCAGCCACCCTATTGACTCAGGGCAGCACTATCTCCTCCAGGCACTTGATGTAGGCCTCAGTGTTGAGACTGAGGCTTTGTGGGAAGATGACTGGAGGCATAACGTCGTCATCACTAGTGATCACTTCAAACAACTTCGTAATCACCATTAGACTCATCCAACTCGTTGCGAATCCTATGCACTGTCTTCAGATTGAAACTCGAACACTGAAATTTTCGTATTGGCATGTGCGAAATTAAAAAAAAAAATATATAAAATGGCGACAATTTACCCATCGCACCCTGTAAAATATTGTACTCTATTTATATATATCTTGATCACGCAGGTCGTGATAAGCTTAATATTAATCGAGTTTCATTAGTCTATCAAGCAGGTTGCGATATTAAACTTATTCTGAAATTCAATCCTCGTGTCTTAAATGGTCTTATTCCTTTTACTTAGATCCTCGCCTTGAAATTAATGGAGTTTCGCCTATCGAATGCCACATGTCTGCCAATTCGGAAGTTCAATTTATTATAGACAATGGGTAAGTAGAAAAATTGGTCTTTCTAAGAACCATTTTGAAAGACTTATAAAAAGTCGCGATGATTGGAATTTTTGCAAGTCGTATCAATATTATTCAAATTACTAGATATTACTATCTTCAAGTTTTCCTTGTTTTAGCTGATGCTAGTTGTACTATTTCGGTCCCTGTTTTAGCTGATACCAGTTGTACTATTTCGGTCCCTGTAATGTGGCGGCTTGTGGGTTCCTGCAAAACAAATAGTATATAATTTCCCTAACTGATCCAGGGATTAACTTCCAATCCAACGCCTATATCCATTACTGGTGACTTTCATCTATCTCTCTATATAATATTCCATGTCTTCCGTAACACCCTCTAAAAATAGCCATACATTAAACGATCGAAACCAAAATTTGGCGAGAAGGGCAAGTTCAGTTGGGTGTGTGGCTCGGTAAAATAAATTTTCATTTTTGAGGGAAAAATAAGTTTTATTTAACATACAAAATATTCCCCTATTTAAAACAAAAAATGATTAACATAAATACTTTTTTTTTTTTTTTTTTTTTTTTTTTTTTTTTTTAATAAAAATGCAATATTGTTTTTGTATACATTTCCTTTCTTTTTATATACAAGAATCCAGTTTCCTGTTCGCCCTGTGTTTGCGAGAACTATAAACAAATCACAAGGAAATTTTGAATTTGCATAGAGAAAAATATTTACGCATGAACAGTTTTGTTGCATGCTTAAGAGTAAGAAACCGTAATTTATTCTTCGCTGTTAAAAAGGAAAATAAATTTTCTTTTGTTTACCATTAAGTCCTATAAGACCTCAGATTGACACTAAAATTTAAGGATTGGAGCTTCCGGTGCGAATGACACAGTACAGCATGCCGTTTCCAAATTTCTGGCTGAGTGAATTTCGTCATGGGGCTCTTCTCACACACTGTGCCCAACGGACTCTAGTATACTGTGCAGTCAACAAAATAAAAAAAATAAGCGGCGCATGCGCGAAAATAAATAAAATGGCGACAATTTACTAATCGCATCCTGTCCATGAAAATTAATTTCCTACTTTTCAGCTGTGGCACTGGTTCCCTCTTACCGCTACACACCGGTTTCGAAGTACAAGGAATCGTGTCTTGGAGTCCAGTTTTCTCGTTCCCAGTTCCGCACGACGGTTCTTTGTTCGTCAACTGCACCTTTGGGGTCTGCAAAAACAAATGTAATGGGGTAAGTAGTAACTTGATCTTTCAGTCTAGCACAGGGGATCAAACGAAATTCAATATTAGCATATTTCCTTTGTCGAGAGCACTCCGATGTGATGTAATGGTGAACAAGCCTGTCACGCTAGAACAGTTACGACTGAATAGGGAATTCGATTCTCACTGGGTACATCCGTTTCGGCCGTGTGCCACATTTAAGCTACGCTTACCAAACAAAAGGCATTTCGATGTGCTGTAATGATTATCAAGCTTTTCTCGCTAACTCAATTGAGTAGCGAGTTCGATTATCGTTGGGTTGACCCCCCCCAAAACTTGCAGCCACACCTAAGCTACGCTTATAAAATCAGTCTCCGTAGGCAGTCTCTTATGGAGCCAAGACCTACAACTCTCTCATCAGAATGGTATGACAAAATAAGGTCTCGGATTGTGGGTTTTATTTACTGATTCTTCGTTGGGATTTCTGGTGTAATTAGTTTCTTATACTGATATTTCGCGAGAGACTAGATTGGTATAAAAAAAAAATACATACGGTTTTATTGTCTTGGCAAGAGTGCTGTGTATTTAAAGATTCTAGACCGAATCCAAAGAATCTGCAACTTTATGGATCCTGACGTGGCATATCTGCTTCGGTCATTTTCCCACCGCCGTAACGTAGCGTCCATGTACTTTTTTTTTTTTTTTTTTTTTTTTTATTCTAAAGTTTCATGGTAACTGTTCTGGTGAGCATTCATCTTTGATACTACAATATTAGGAATTTAAGCGCAGACGAGCAGCTAGGTCTCATCACTTTTTTACAGTTGAAATAGCTCGTTCTTATCATAATTTCGATACTATCGATTATCCCGCACTTCCCAAATTGTCGGAACTCACACCAAGTCAACTTTTGGCTTTCAAAAATTTACATGCATGTGTTTCTCTTTGATTATTTTACATTCAGTAACCCCCTTGTGACATAGTGGCGTTATTACCTTGATTGAGGTGAAATAATTTAAAAACAAGGATAGGGTATGGTGATAAATTTCTAAGGCCTTAGCAGATAAAGGTGTGTAATATATATATATATATATATATATATATATATGTGTGTGCTGGAATTTGCTGTAGATTTACATTTTGCCAGTCTGTATCATCAAGAGGGTGCGGGACAACTCTGGATCAGAACAACATTTTTATAACTGAATAAAAAAGTAATTAAGGATTAAAAACTTTATCAGTAAATTTTTTTTTTTACTTTATTAAAAAAAAATAAATTTCTCTACAATTTCATTTATAAGGTATAATTAAAAAATCCCACTAATTAAGGTTTTTAATCCTTAATAACTTTTAATTGGTTATAAAAAACGTACTGCGTTTTTTTTTTTTTTTTTTTTTTTTTCCTGGTGCTGGGATGTTTCGGTGCCGTCACCGAGACCATTTGCTACCTGGCGTGACTCGACATAAATCTGTCTCCTGGGAACCATTCTCGTGTTTACAGGCGCAATGGATAATAATATGAATAACTTCTCTTCTCTCTCTTTGTCACTCTGCCTGTGTGTGTGTGTGTGTGTCACTCTGCCTGTGTGTGTGTGTGTGTGTGTGTCATGCCTGTGTGTGTGTGTGTGTGTGTCACTCTGCCTGTGTGTGTGTGTGTGTCACTCTGCCTGTGTGTGTGTGTGTGTCACTCTGCCTGTGTGTGTGTGTGTGTCTCTGCCTGTGTGTGTGTCACTCTGCCTGTGTGTGTGTCTCTCTGCCTGTGTGTGTGTCACTCTGCCTGTGTGTGTGTCACTCTGCCTGTGTGTGTGTCACTCTGCCTGTGTGTGTGTCCCTGTGTGTGTGTCACTCTGCCTGTGTGTGTGTCACTCTGCCTGTGTGTGTGTCCTCTGCCTGTGTGTGTGTCCTGCCTGTGTGTGTCACTCTGCCTGTGTGTGTGTCACTCTGCCTGTGTGTGTGTCACTCTGCCTGTGTGTGTGTCACTCTGCCTGTGTGTGTGTCACTCTGCCTGTGTGTGTCCTCTGCCTGTGTGTGTGTCACTGCCTGTGTGTGTGTCACTCTGCCTGTGTGTGTGTCACTCTGCCTGTGTGTGTGTCACTCTGCCTGTGTGTGTGTCACTCTGCCTGTGTGTGTGTCACTCTGTCTTAACGGAATTTTTTTTCTAAAGAACAATATTTTCTTGCAGTCTTCGTGTCACCAGAGCAATATTGACATCCTCGCCAAATACACAGCTTCTGCCGCCGTATCTTTCACTTCTCTTCACGGTAAGTTCAAAAAGCAATTCCTAATTCTCGAAGCTGGGTACGTTGGGTACTATTTGCTGTTCGATCACCGCCTTTAAATCAAATACCGAATATGCAATATTTTCGCCAATATATTGCGACAACGCATCAGGATCTCTACAGCTTCCTTTTTTTATCTGTGAATTGCCTTCTTGTGCAAATTCCGGTTCTTTATCTGTGAATTACCATGATTTCTTGGAAATATAATGAAGTCCGTTCCCGTTGCTTTCTCCACGGTTTTAAATTGTTTTTCTTCTAGACTGGCTACCACCCAGGGCTAATAGTTTACCTTGTATTTTAACTCCTTACCTGAGGTAGGGGAGAAATGGATGGACAAAAACCTATTCGTCATGCAGAAAAATGCAACTGCAAAACTACGTTATTTTCCATGCTGCATCAAGTCGTAAGACATCTTAGCTTTCCACAGATTGCCATGACTTCTTTGGGAAAGATAGCGTGATCAGACGACCATCGCTCTGCATGTTCATTTTCTTTATCAGTGAATCTTCTTGGAAAGATAGTGGAGTGGCTTCTAATTGCCTTTTTTCAAGGACTGGAATTCATTAGATTTCTCCATTCAGACCATAAGCAATGGTGGCTCCTTAGGATTATCTTAGGCTTTGCTCTACTTAGTGTATTGAGCACTTTACGGAGTTGTCCTTTTACTCTTTTTTTTTTTTTTTTTTTTCTTTGAACTCTGGACGATTGTTTTCGCCTTGGTTTAATGTTCTTGGTTCTTTTTTATTCCCATTTGTTCTACTACAATTCGAGCTATCCGAGGCTTTTCCAAACGAAATGGTACTACCATATATATATATATATATATATATATATAGTGGCATACCTACGGACGATAATGGATTATGTCCCCATTAACATAAATACAGTAGTAAATACTGTATGTTGGTCTGCAGTCGGAGATTAGTCTCCAGCTGTGCTGGTCAAACTCTCTGCCTCCGGACAGAGGATCCCCAAACGACTGTCAAAGGACCGAATCTCGTTTCCGGGGAATAGCTACCCTACCTGGCGTTCTTCGGAAAATAGTCATAAGAACATAGTTGAATGGATTCCCGTAACCTTCATCAATTCAACTTTTTTCCCTTTCTTTTTCTGGTGATTCAAAGCTAGCGAGCCCAGTCTACCTTGCTATTTAACCCATATCTGGTGTATAGGAAGAGATGGATTCTCCCCTACCCTTTCTAAAAGGAAATTACTCTGCTTACCGATTACAATTCCCGCCTTAATATTCGCTACATAATCTGCTTATCTCCGTACTTTTTTTTTACTTGATGTTCAAACATTGCTAAACCAAAGAGGGCTCTCTTTTCTTAGGGAGTGCTGCAACGTTTGTTTTACTACTTGGCTTTTTATAAAGCAATGTGTGCGTGTGTTTTTCCTTTTTTAGTTACTAAGGTACGCGTAAAAAGAAACGTATTTTTAGAAATAGTTAATACTGAATTTCTCGCGCAAGAACTAAAGCGATTCCAAATTCGTGTGCCGTCCCGAGTAAGACTATAATCTACGTCCGACAGCAAGGCCTTTTTGGGGAGCGTGGAACTACCTCTTAATTGCTAGTGTTCCCATGTTCATCCTAATCCGGGGTGGTAGCACCTGTTAGGGTCCCAGCTATGGGCAAATAGTTAACCCTCAAAACACTATGAAAGTAAGATTTTAATACTAGAAATACTTTGTTAAAAAAAAAAATTACAAGCAATAAATTTTTGAAGAGAAAAATTACTACCAGCAATACATTAAAAAAAATTGTTGGCATTAAATAACCCATTGAGGTTGATATGACACGAAACTAAACCAATTTGTATTTTAGTTACGTCACTCGAGATTCTTCCTCACAACAAACTGGGTTGATGCGATTTAAACAACAGATAGAAAACTTGGGAGTGGAAATCTTGCTGTGGTTGGCATAAATGTTCTTGGCACAGAATGAAAAATTCCAAATTTTGGTTGCTTCTGATACAACCTCTTAAAAAATGCGTTAATTAGCAGGGTAGATTAGGTTCTTTAGTCTTGAGTGGTATACAGTGTAGAACTCTTCTGTGTCCACTAATGAAAGAATCGCTTAGCTATATTTTTTCCAGAGTGGTCGATCATGGCGGAACTGCCTTAAGTCTGGACTAAAAGAGCAGATTGGAAAATAAAATATTCTTCTTTAAAACGAAGAGGAGAGGGTTCAAATAAATGAACAAATTTGAAAAACTGGAGGTCTCAGAGAGAGAGATTTCAAACATTTAAGTTGTTAGTTGTTTAAATAAACGCCATGTATTCATTTTAAACAGTGATTATTAATGTATAGCACTCGAGAAAGTGTTCTGCAGGAAAGTCGTTAGACACGGTTTAAAATAATTTAAAGAAAACAATCGAGGCGTCTATTTCAAACACGGGTATCAACTAAAATAACGTTTGAAGTAAAAGTTTTTTTTTCTTTCTATAATTTGTTACCACGTCCCAGCAAGGAAGGAACTTCGACCTGGCATAATGTTTAGCAAGTTTGTCTCGCTAAACTAATTACGACGGAGTAATATGTTCATTACTCGCTGGGAGCTCTATACTTGCGACCTTGTGTCACATCTAAGATACGCTTAGTAAATCACTATAGTCCAGCCGCACAAGGTGTCAAATGAATCTAGTCACGGGGGTCCTCCACCCAATATTCTTATTTCCTTAATATTTGTGCCCCCACCCCCAATTCGTAATACCTTTGTGTACCCCACTCAAATTCATTTTTTTTTTTTTTAACCCTTCGTAATTTATTTTATTTTATAATTTTTTTTTTTTTTTATTTTTTTTAAATTTTTTTTTTTTTTTTTTTTTTTTTTTTTTTTTAATTTTTTTTTTTTTTTTTTTTTAATTTATTTTTTTTTTTAATTTTTTTTTTTTTTTTTTTTAGAGGACGTTCGGCAACACATGGCAGATTCGAAGGACGCCGGCCTGCAAGTTACCAACGGATATCCTCCCATACAGAATAACCCCGTGGACAATGTTACAACTGGTACCCCGGCGTCATACACCATTACGGTTAATGTACCCCTAATAATCGCTCTCTCCGTACTCATTCCTATTGTTTCCATTCTGCTAATTGCAGTTTGTTGGTACAGATCAAAAGCAAATTCTGGGGCTTATAGAGTACGGGACAGGGCAAACCCATAACTCTTTGTCTGTCATATATAATTAGTTTGCAGGCCCCTAATGAGGTGTTGCGAAATTGGCAGAGAAATTCGATTGTTGGTAGGAAGCTTCTTTTTTGGGAAGCTGAATCTACTGAAGATGTATGAGACGTGAACTGCCTATCAGTTAAAACTTGTCCCGGAATATCACAAGGGACTGTTTTCTATTTAACTATTTTCACTCTTCGGCAATCTTTGCTGTTAAGCGATGCTTAGAACTGGAATAAAACCGAAACACACATTAAAAGTAAAATTGTATATTTATTTTTGTGATTTTACAAAAGTAATTTTATATTTACATGCTAAAAAAACTAATACAATTAATGCAATATTTATCATTTGCCATTTTTATAAAGAAATAAAAGCAATTTTTTTATTCATAAACTTAAACATTTATTAAATTATTATGTGAGCCAAAATATAAGGAAATCTTTGTTTATCATTTTATAAAGTTCGAGTCGATTGACAATAACCGATGCTTTGCCAACATTAAAATGAATAATAGTGTAAATAAGCTGAAGTGTTTATTTTAATTCTCAATGACAAAGAAAAAGTATAAACTCACTTTCCTATTTAGGTTTTATTATGATTCTCATCATAGCTTTTTAAAACAAACATTGCCGAAGAGTGAAGGTAGTTGAGAGAGAAAAAAAGAAAAACATTATGTGGTGGGGGAGAGGACCGTTGGACTGTCTGACTTTGTTGTTATTTTATTAATTTATTTTTTTAGTTCATATAAAATAAAAATTTGTTAAAAAAAAATAAAATGCCGAAACGCTTTTTTTTTTTTTTTTTTAATTTTTTTTATTTTTTTTTTTTGATAAAAAAAAAAAAAAACAAACTTTATTGTATTCTTTGGTACAAGAATTTTTTTTCCTCTCCAAATTTTTAATCCTTTAGGGGTCACAAGTCTGAATTAGCGTGTGCAATTTTGAATTTATTTCTGTGACTAAAACAACTTTCTTGCAGACTATGCGCAGCAGATCTCTCTCTCATATAATATATATATATATATATATATATGAGAGAGAGACCACCAAAAAAAAAAAAAATACCTCAACATCGGAATAGACTATTTCAAACAGATGTTGAGTTAATTTTTGGATTTGCTGTAAAAAAAAAAAATGCTCTGTTAAATTAAAAACATCAAGCTCTCTGTGGATCAGTTTTAATAATTAATATTACTAGGATCCACTCGGATTATATACCAATGGATCGATTACGTATATATATATATATATATATGTGTGTGTGTAACGAGGCTATTGTAGACTGGCGCCACACAAAGAGAATAACCAAGAATTGTACCAAATCTTGGACTAACAGCAGCCACTACTTAACTGGCTAGCACACGTAACTCTGAGAAAATGACGTTAATCAAAATATTGATGTCCTACACCTTTTGAAATAAAAAGGTTAAGCAGGACTCACTCCCCCGCGCCTTCAATACTAGAAAAAGCGATAACAGCAACTGAAACTTTATAACTTTAAACTGACAATACTGGCCGCTCGATTAATATCTGCCGAAATTTCCTTATAAGGAAACTGCTAATACCACTACCCAGTGCATGTTAGTAACCAAATGTTTCTCGCATCTTTCTCATCACTTAATTTTAAATTAAAGTTTGTTGTTGTATATGTTAAATGATCATTACTTGGTTATGATTTCACCATGGGATCGTCGTACGGCCCCATTTTGGGAAAGTCTAGTGATAATGTATTAATATTTTACAATTATCTTATCCATTCTAAACTTGGTTTACATGCCAACACTTGTTCTGTCGGCCTCTCTCGACGGAATAAGTCTTCCGAACTCTTATTCGGATTCCTATGTTCGTGTATGCTTACTCTAATCAAATATCTTTTTTAGAACACAGAATAATGAATATACCAGACTCGGGCACTTGTTTATTTGAAGTGAATTTCTATTCGTAGTAATCGTTGAATAGGAGTTTGGGGAAGTACAAGGATTAATTACCACTCACGGAAGCAGATTTTTATCCCCCCCTTTCGCATCGCTCTCTGCAAATGTTAAAAACCGAAATCATGAAATTTGATTCTTCAATTAATCTCGTTCTACTTGTTATTAAAAAAAAAAAAGATTAATTTACTAAACTTAGCTGTCTGGCACCAGGTAACTTTTGAAATACAACTCTGTTTTAATACTAGAAATCTCAATTCTGTACCTATGCTGATGACCAACTATTTACTCTTGTTTCAATAAGAATTCTGTTCGATAAGCTATAATTGGCAGCTGATTTCAAGTTACCTAAAATTTGCTCTTAGCTGGGACAAGGTATGACTTGTTAATGATAACGCCTCTAGAACAAAATTATCTATCTTCTGATAGACTCCTTTCTACCATCCATTGGCTAAAATTCTCTCTGGTGACATGAAGATTATATTGAACCTATTGCAAGGTCTGCTGCTAGAAAAGTTGGTCTAACATTTCGGGCTAGAGAATTTCTTTGCAGAATCTCACATAGTTACAAGTCTCATTCGTCCATTCTTTGAATATTGCTTCCACATATGGTGTTCTGCTATATACTTAGAGATTCTTGATAAAATCCAAAGAATCTGCAATGTTATCGATTCTAACCTGGCATCTTGGCTTTTGCCATCGCCGCAATGTAGGTTCCATGTGCCTTTTCTATAAATACTTTCATGGTAATTGTTCTGATGAATTTTCCATTATGATAGCTAGACTATATGAATTTAAGCGCAGTACTAGACTGGCAGCGCGGTCTCATGTCGCAGTTGAAATTCTGTTCTCGCTTTCTCTTCTCTTCCTCTTCTCTGTTCGGCTGTAGAACTCTCTTCCGGCTTCTTGTTTTCCAGCCAACTTTGATCTTTAAAAATTTAAATGCAATGCCAATCGCTATCTATTGTTTTCTGGATTCATCTTCTTGTTCTTCAATGTTTCCTTATTTTACTCTTTGTGTCTTGGTGGATTTATTAACTTGCTTTTCGTGAAATGATTTTTAAAAATTCTAAACGTTCTTTAAATAAAAAAAAATTCTACGAAAGTGAAAGGGTCTGAAATTCCCCAGAATCTGACAACCAAACTTTTTTTTTTTTTTTTTTTTTTTTTTGTTTTTAATACATTATCAATCAGACTTATCTCGTAAATAATTAACCTTGGGATTAACACTTTAACTTTATATACTGTATAAAATCTTCCCTAACTCTATTCTTGACCCATCAAATTACGTAATAACTTACAATAAGACGTCTCAGTATCACAGGATAATATTGTATCCTGTAGAAACGCTGAAACTGGCTTTAGTTTACGGAAATATCTGAACTTAAGTTTTTAAGAAATAAACGAAAAATCTATATTTCCAATAACATTGAAACCATTACCTGCAAAATGTATTCAAAGATTGGAAATATTTCGGGCCGCTAAATATTTTAACCCAAGAACTACTCCAAATATAATATAAAATACCATTTATCACCCCTTGATATTTCAGCAAATTACAAGCAGGCTTAAATAGGTTAGCAAGCTAAGTTGTTTGTGGTAGCTAGTCTAGGAGAAATATTCCGAATTCGAAACTGTGGCGATGGTAGCGAAAAAACGCTCCACTCTTTTCTCCGGAAGAAATGTTGATTAGCAGATAAAGTTGGAGCGGAGTAATCGCCTATATCCTAAAGGGACATAGCATGCCCATCTCTTTTATTTTCCCAAGAATGATCCACACTGAGTATACGATAACTGTGGCCTTAGATCACCAGAGCTGTTTCTACCTGAAGACAGACTGTGGATTATCAGTTATAGTGAAGTGTATGAGTGTTGAAACATTAGTTTGATTTGGCCTTGTTAGTTAGATATCCCACCATAAGAGGGGTATAAAACAAGAAAATCAAATTGTAAAGTGAAACAACAAATTTATATACATATAAATCAATTAAGCTCTCTACAAATAAAATTAATGTATTTTGGTGGAAACAAGGTCGTCAAAATGTTCGTAGTAGTTCTTGCAAGAATGAGTTTATGTATATATGAGCGTTATCGTAGGGTAGGAAGGTCTTTGAGGTAATCGCTCAGTCTTAAAATGTTCCGTTCGTTTATCAAGTATAAAAGAGGTGAAGGAGAAAGGTAGATAATAACGATCGCTTGACGTTTGTCAAGGGACGTGTTAATACGCCCGTCTCCTTCTCTCCGGTGACAGGCGAAGTTTCCCCATCTTTTATTTTGTTTGTGGGGCTTGAAAAGGTCATTTGGGAATTCACTCCCGGATATGATTCGGGCCTTTCCATTGGGCGACGAACAAACTTCACGTCGGCTCGCGAAATGGTCCGTAAAAGAATTTGTTTCTGAGAATTGAAGATTATTTGAATTTTGTTTTTTAAATGTTTTCTATTGTCCGAAAAACATTTCGCATCAAGGTGTGAAATTTCACGAGTTGTTTTTGGATTCGCTTTTGTGTGTGTGTTAAGCAAAGTTTGTAAATTCGAGTCTTTTTAATTTCTAACAAAATCAATGAGTCAGTGCTTAGCATGAATTTTAAATCTATTTTTTTTTTTTTTTTTTTTGTTCACTACAAAATTCACTATGGCTGCTCGTTTCCCGAGTAATGGATTGAGGAATCGTATTCACAGCGTTTCAACGATTATACGCTCCGGCCTTCAGAATCTATCTATTTCTAAGATGAGAGATTGTGTTTGAATTCCAGTCGTGTTCATTACCTTTACTTAAGGTAAAGGTGTGAATACATCTCTACTCCCTACCATCCATATTCGCAAGATTTCTGAGTTCTATAGCCTTGGGTGGCAACCGGTCTAGGAGAAGGAAAAGGTCATTGAAAGAGCTAAATTTGTTCTTTGCGTTGTAGTAGTTATTGGTTCGAACTTCGTGATGGCGTTTGCAGTTGTTGCTGGCGTTAGTAACGTCGATATTTGAAATTGGGAGTAAACACCCTGTCTCCAGAAATACCCACAACAAATACTGCGGACTCGTGATGTGAGTCCAGGTAAAGAAACGCTAAGAACGAATATATATGTACAAACAAATAGTAATGTATTAACAACAAAGGTATACAAGAGACAATGATGTGTGTAACAAATAAATGTGAAAACCGTTTTGGTCCAAAGTATGTGTAGTGAGTGAATGTACGTATGTGTATGTGCGTGTCTCTCTATATATTGTTCATGTGTTCCCCAAAGGGAACGCGTTCTCCGCGAGAGGCTACATGTTGGCGGATAAGATCAGAAGAGAGTGATAAAAAAAAATTATCGCAGAGTATTTATAGTCCTGAGAGCGCCTCCTAGGAGCTGTTTCGAAAATTAGGAGTTAACCTGACAATGCCAATACTTTAAACATATAAGATAACGAAAGCCTGAAAAAATAAAATAAACAAAAAATCTAAATAAACAAACAATAATAAACAACAAACGACGAATGAACACGCAAAGACAATTAATGATAAATAATTAACGCCAAATAATTAAGTAATCAGTAATAATGGGAAACAAAAAAACTTTATTAAGTTGTCTATATTTTCACCGATGAATCCGAAAATGGCATCAGTTTATCTCAATCAGGTCATGTTTTTGTGCTATGTTGAGTTTTAAAATATTCGATCTTATAACTAAATCGATTACATTTTTGTGACATTATCGATTGAATTTTGTCAATATTTCTCACAGAAAATGAGTTTTTAAGAGAAAAATTGTTTTCTAACACAATTTATTGTATTAGAAAGCAATCTATTGTAATCGATATTACAATAAACTGTAGTTACATTTATCTATGTATACTATTAGAAAACAATTTATTGTTATCGATGTTACAAACGTCGATTACAATAAATTGAATAGTATACCTTGATAAATGTAAGTACATGTAAATTGCATGTTACGTCATCATTGCTCAAAATTCAGGACTTGAAATTCCATTTATTCAAACCCT
>CAHIKZ030000715.1:165000-177500 GCA_903632075.3 Acanthosepion pharaonis | reverse complement strand
GTCGAGAGAGGCGGGTTGTTTGGACAGGGCCCGGCCTCCATATATCTTCGCCCAGGTGTGCGACCTGTACAAGTCACGCCAGTCTCATCACCTAAGAACTGAATCTTAACCAAACCGGGATCTACCACTCTCTCGCTAGACTATATGTTTTTATGATTGTGTTAGCCAATAATAAATCCCGGTAGGACATCTAGGCCTCTTAGGTTCATCTTGGCGTAAAAAATGAATCGTCCACTCATCCTCATTCCATTAATCTTTCATTGGTAAGGAGTAAGTTTCATTCAGCTTATTTCACGGAACTGTTGCTATGTAGAACTGACTCCGGCGGACATGCTTTCCGAGCACTACACTCTTAACCTCTTAAAGTCGAAGGTCAGTCGTTTTTTATTTTTAAAAAATCATTTTAAACGTTACGTATACCCAATTCATGGAGGTACTTACTATATTAATTGTTTTTTTTTATTTTATTTTTATACGAATTCGTCATCCACTTGTTCACTTGAACAAACGTCCATCTTTGCTTTAGTCCAGTCAGGATTGAAGCAAAATCCAGTTGTTCCATTTGTCTGTTATTAAAGTCTGAAAGAATTTGTTGATATTAAGGAAAGGTAATATTATGTTTGTTTCTGTTCCATAATTAAATTCAATTTTATATTCTGTATTGTTTGCTTATTATATTCAATAATGGATCAAATGCAATATAGATGAACAATTCAACTAGAAAAACTGAAGATAAATACAATGTATCTAAATACAAATTAGAGACATGTTATAACAGACCATTCCTTCTTAAATAAATCAATAATATTTTGTGGCAATTTTTAACATCAACTTCTCGATATATGACAGCGTCAATGAAAGTGAATGAACTGAATCCAGTATATGTGTTTTGTATTACTTGTTCTGTTGTTCTCATAACATTTTGATAGGGGGATTTTATCACTTTTGGGCCACCATCTATCTATCTATCTATCTATCTATCTATCTATCTATCTATCTATCTATCTATCTATCTATCTATCTAAGGTTGTTCATTATATACAGGTCTTGTCACCCCTATATAATATATCAACGCTGTGTGGGGTATTATCCAGGGGAGAGTTTCACATGAACGATACCAGAATACCCATAAATTGAAGGACGCCGTTCGCAGAATCTTTGCCACAATCAATAGAAGCACAACTTCGTAAAATATCACACAGGACATGGCGCCGTATCATTTTGTACCATGAAAATGATGGATGTTCCTACAGACCTTCTCGATATGTGACAGTGTCAATGAAAGTGAATAAACTGAATCCAGTCCATGTGTTTTGTATTTATTGTATTACTTGTTCTTCTATTGTCCTCATTCCTTTTTTGGTAAGTGGTGTGACAAGACTTTCAGACCACACTATATATTCATTCATATAAAATAAAAAATTTTCATAGGGGGATTTTATAACTTTAGGGCATCTATCTATCTATCTATCTATCTATCTATCTATCTATCTATCTATCTATCTATCTATCTATCTATCTCATTCTGTTCATTGTGTCTATATGTATGTATGCATATATGTATGTATTTATTTATCTCGGGTGGTTCATTATATAAAGCGTGGTCCGAAAGTCTTGTCACCGCTATATAATATAATTTTCTATTTCAACTCTCTGTGGGGGGGGGTATTATCAAGGAGAGACCTTTACATGAACGATACCAGAATCAGTTGAAGCCTTTGCCACAATCAATAGAAGCACAGCTTCGTAAAATATAACACAGGACATGGTGCCATGAAAATGATGGATGTTCCTACAGACCTTCTCGATATGTGACAGTGTCAATGAAAGTGAATAAATTGAATCCAGTCCATGTGTTTTGTATTTATTGTATTACTTGTTCTTCTATTGTCCACATTCCTTTTTGCTAGGGGGTGACAAGACTTTCCGTCCATCCTGTATATCCCAATTTTCATCCATATAAAATACAAATTTTATTGTAACCTAATTATGTACAATAATGGATCATATGCAATATAGATGAACAATTCAACTAGAAAATTGAAATTAAATACAATGTATCTAAATACAAATTAAAGACGTTATAATAGATCATTCCATCTTAAATCAACAATGTTTTGTGACAATTTTTAATATCAACTTGAAATTTTTCTTGTTAAAAAGTTGACTAATTTAAAACATTCAACATGGATAAAAATTGCGAATTTTATATAATTTTTTATGAGACTGAGCATAAGCAAAACGAATTCACGGAAAATAAAATCCAGAATGACGTCAAAATCCGCAAAAAATTTAATCCTTTAATAGTCAGTTAGTGGAATGAATCCAATATGGGAACTAGTAATAAGGAGTGTCAGATAAAAGTGATAACAACAAAAATTGCAATATGAGCTCTGGTAAAAACATGCAACGATAACAGCAAAAAATTGCAATATGAGAACTGGTAAAAAATGGTTGCTGAAGATATTAGGTTTATAATACCCAGAGATTCATACACAGATGTCCTCAAGGCACAGTGGATAAAGGCGTTGGTTAGATCCAGTGACAAGACCCAAAGAGTGTGAGTTCAATACCCGGTTAAGGCAGTGGAGAACTTGCAGAGGGGAATTAACAGGAGATAACTGATAACTGACATCCATTAGACATGTCACGTGGAACTAGAACAGTCTAACCCAGTGAGCGAAATAAAGGGTTCAATTCGACTTTTCAACCACCTGAAGAAGGCCGGGGCGTACAACGGCCGAAACGTTGTAATAAATATGGCGACAAAGATGAGAACAATAATCCGAATAATGTAAAGTATAATTTAAAATACCTATAAAAGTAGATAGAAAATAAAAAGCAAATATTGATATGAGAATGAGGCTCACAAAGCATTGCTTGGAGTCTCCGTGCAAGTACATGTCGGCCCTGTGTGGACTATTGTTCCCATGTTTTATTTTCCCTCGGAACAATATCCAAGTGGATGAAATTGCTGGTTCGAGAATTGGGCGACGTAATAATTGCGAGTTCAATACCTGGGCCGAGCAGTGTCTACTTGAACACAGTGGAAACAGGACCAGCAATAACGGAGCTGCTACTAAAATAAAAACTAGAGATATCCCTACACTTGACCAGTGGAATGAAAACAATCTCCTCATGTAGATTAAATAAAGACCCCAGTTCGTTTTTCCATGTATATTGCCCGGATCGTCATACACCTGATGGAGGCTGGAGTGCAGAACGACCGAAACATTGTGATAACAAAAATAAACACAAGGATAATAGTCCGTATGGAAATAATGTAAATAACACTCCTGATTAGACAGGGTCATCGATAATATTTCTTCCGACTATATTTCACGCTGTATTGTTGATCGGCTAGTAATAAGTCGGTGTTTGAAAAAAAGAGAAAATAAAATAAAACTTACTTATAAGGTCGCGTGTTTTAATTTAATAGTAAATATGATATTTGAATAAATGGCCAGAACAAATTGAAAAATATCATTTAATTAAAAGATATAATATTAAATTACCACGCATATGTTTCCCGCCAATTGTTAAGAAAGACCAACATGGCGAGAGGCACTGAATTAAGTAAAGTAACTTAAGCTTATCGAAGGATGGAAATCTTTATTAATAGAGAACGGGAAAAACATTGAACTTAACATATGGGAAGAAAATTCTAGTATAAATAATTTTAGAATTTCAGACAAAGGTGGGTGATACTGTTGGGTCGTAAAATGAATCGAATAATGATATTAGCTCAGAAATCAAAATTAATACTAGGAATAATAAGATCAGAAATGACTTTGTCTTCCACTGATCAGTTTTTTGTAAAAAAAAACAAACATAAAAACAAACAAAAATCCCCTAAGTTCACACACATTTTACATAGATAATGCTCTTCTCAATGTGTGAGCTGTACACATGAGAACCATTTTTTTGTATTTCTTTAAGGTACAGGCTACCAGGAATCCTTTCAATGAGTCTATTGGAATCTTTTCCAATTAATCCGAGTGCTCCAACTACAACTGGAATTCATGATGTTCTCAGGCGACACATTTTTGAAATTTCGATTTCAAGGTCCTTGTATTTTGATAGTTTTTTGAAGATCTTCAAAGATATATTACAATCTGCAGGGACTGCTATGTCAATAAAAAGGTACCTTTTGTCTTTTCGGTCTCTAATCACGATGTTGTTGTTGTTGTTGTTGCTGTTGCTGTTGTTGTTGTTATTATTATTATTATTATTATTATTATTAAATCTCCTTTGGTTTCTGGTGTATACTCATTTTCTCCCGGTTCCGACAACAGACCTAAGGTCAGAAATGTCATCATGACATTTTCCACTGAGCAGTTTTGAAAAAAAAATGACACATATTTTACATAGATAAAGCCCTTCATAAGGTGTGGGCGGTACTTGTGAGAACAATTCTTTGTATTTCTTTAAGGCATAGGCTACCAGGAATCCCTTCAGTGTGTCTACTGGAATCTTTTCCAATCAATCCGAGTGCTCCAACTATAACTGGAATTGCTGATGTCCTCATGCGCCACACTTCTGAGACTTCGATTTCTTGTATTTTGATAATCTTTTTGAAGATCTTCAAAGATAC
Organism: Acanthosepion pharaonis; assembly: GCA_903632075.3. Lineage (NCBI taxonomy): Eukaryota > Metazoa > Mollusca > Cephalopoda > Sepiida > Sepiidae > Acanthosepion > Acanthosepion pharaonis. The sequence continues at coordinate 172,906 of CAHIKZ030000715.1, read as the reverse complement.
ATTACAGTCTATAGGAACTGCCATTTCAATAAAAAGGCACATTTTGTCTTTGCCGTCTCTAATCCCGATGTCAGAGCGATTAGCTTTGACTGTACTCTGTGTTGTGAAGTTCTTCTTCTTCACAATATTATTATTATTATTTATAACTTATTAATGACCATGATTTTAAAAAATGTCTATGGACGTTAATATGTTAAGGTTATTTCACACTTATGGGCATCATTTATTGAATATTAACGAAAAAATTCCTGTTGGAGGACACCTATTTTCTTTGAAATTTCTCGAACATTCAGGCCGGTAAATGTGGTTAATACTGTTTATTATAAACAGAGAATTTACTTAAATATTTGTATCTGTAAAAATAACGCAAATATATTAAAATAATTGTCGGACTTAGTCTATTTCGTAACAGCTATTTCGACAGTAAAACAACGAGACCTAATTGCTAATTTAGTAGTGCGCTTAAATTCATGCGGTCGAGGTTACCAAGGAAGGGAAAGACCATCAGAACAATTGCCATGAAAATATTTACATAAAAGACAGAGGGAAGCTACATCCCGACCGTGTGAAGGTGACTGAAGCCGAGATGCCAGGTCAAAACTGATTTTATTGCAGACCTTTTTTTTTTTTTTTAAGTTTATCGAGAATCTCGAGATATATAGAAGGCGAGAAGTGCGAGGAAAGAAACTATTAGAATATTAGAAATGACGGCTGCATCCAGCAAGTTCAACAGTAAAGTGGTGAGACCTAACTGCCAATCTAGTAACACGCTTAAATTCAAGTCACCAGGGAGAAAAGGTCATCAGACTAGTTACCATTTGTAGAAAAGACAGATGAAAGTCATGTTATATCGGTGGGAGAGTGACTAAAGCGAAGGTCAGGATCGATTACATTACTTCTTTGAATTTTGTCAAAAATCTCGAGGTATAAAATAGGAGTACCAGACCAGATGTTGCAGTGAAATCCAATGTACGAACGAATGGTAGTTTGTTTTGGTTTGGTTTACGGCATATCAACCTCAATGGGTTATTTAATGCCGACAAGATTGTTTAGATTGGTTTGGTTTATTTTGTTTTACGGCATATCAACCTCAATGGGTTATTTAATGCCAACAACATTTTTAGGATAGATTCGTATGAATAGAATATGTATTCTTTGGTTTAGATTGGTTTGGTTTATTTTGTTTAACGGCACATCAACACCTCAATGGGTTATTTAATGCCAACAACATTTTTAGGATAGATTCGTCTGAATAGAATATGTATTCTTTGGTTTAGATTGGTTTGGTTTATTTTGTTTTACGGCATATCAACCTCAATGGGTTATTTAATGAATACAAGATTTTATTATTGGTAATATTTTTTTTTTCAAAAATGTATTGCTGGTAAATTTTTTTCAAAGAAGTATTGCTGGTAAAATAATTTCCAAAAATGTATTGCTGGTTTTAATACCTATTTTTATATTTTCATATTATTTTGAACCCTTTTGGTGGGGTTAATTATTTGCCCATAGCTAGGTCCCTGACAGGTGCTACCACCACGGGTCAGGGTGGTTTGTTTTGTCTTGTTTTGTTTTACGGCATATCAACCTGCATGGGTTATTTAATGCCGACAAGAATTTTATTGCTGGTAATATTTTTCAAAAAATGTATTGCTGGTAATATTTTTTTCCAAAAATCTATTGCTGGCAATATTTTTTTTCCCAAAAATGTATTGCTGGTAACATTTTTTCCAAAACTGTATTGCTGGTAATATAATTGCTGGTATTAAAACTTATTTTTACATTTTCATAGTGTTTTGACCCCAGTTTGAGGGTTAACTATTTGCCCATGGCTGGGACCCTAACAGGTGCTACCACCCCGGGTCATGGTGGACCTGGGAACACCAGTAATTAAGAGGTGGTTCTACGCTCCTCAAAATCTCCTGATCAAAGGCCTTGCTGTCGGATGTAGTTTATCATCTTACCCAGGACGCGGATGAAGTTTATCGTCTCACCCGGGACGCCGGGCGAATGGTATATTTATACAAGTACAAGAAGGATTCTGACGAGAAAAATTGTCTAGCACGAAACAGTGAACCAAGTTTCCTAGCAACAGAGCTATCAATTGATTCAACATAATCTTTCCAATTCATGTTAGCGGAAAAGAAACGTGGAAGCAAGATGGCGCAATTAGTTATTCTCCAGGAAGTTAACATCAGCCATGCTGATGGAAGGCGAAAAAGGTTCTTCGTGGTGATTAAAAGATAGCAGTTTCGTTTTGGTGGCGTTAAAATTAACAAGTCATTCTTTACCCCAGATAACAATGATTGGAGGTCATTTTCGAGAGCAGGTTCCAGTTCTACATTGTCGGACTTATAGGCTTTCGAATAGAAGTTGATATCAGAAACAGGACCTCATACATCTCAGTCCATTGCTGTAACTACTAGGTTACATATGGGCTTTTTTTTTTCGTGATGGCTTTCACAGTATTAATTTTACAGACTTGACAAAAGTAATTTGTATTTATTTTTTATTTTAAATTATTTTTTAATTTTTTTTTCTCATCCACCCCCACAGAAAAATTTCGAATCTCATAGCGAGCCACATAAGCGAAGTCGAGGCCTCCTTGTAGGCTAATTTTATCCCCCCTTCTGAGTAACGAAAAAAAGATGGCCACTAGTTAGAAATCTGTGGGTTTACACGCAACGCGTCAAATGGCCACGCTTCGTAAACGACTCATTTCCTTCCGTTGAGTTAATAAAGAGAAAACGTAGATGTTATTTTTACAGAGTATATCTAGCAACGTTGAATTAGTTAATCGACTTTCTTTGAACCAACAGATCGCAACATTTATCAGAAAGATGAAATTTAAATTTATATTATTGCATTTTCCCAAAATTTTAACACATCAGCAGATAGCTATGAATGTCAACAACTGATCACAAATAGCTATTAATTTAAAAAAATTTAGTAATTAATGTATATTATCCATGTACAAGAATGTCTTTTTTGAAGAAAGTTAAAAAAATAACCATAAATATGTAAAAAATGCATGTATTGTGGAAAATTCCTTTTTCCACAATATATCTATTTGTGCTATGTTATAATGCTTATTACTGAATAAATGTTTTATTATGGCATTATTTCAAAATTTAATACATCGGCAGGTAGCTATTAATATCAACAACTGAGCACAAATAGTAATTAATTAAAAAATAGTAATTAATGTACAATTTTAATTTTATTAATTGATCTCTATCTATAAAAGGCAGTGTGTGTGTGTGTGTGTGTGTGTGTGTGTGTGTGTGTGTGTGTGTGTGTGTGTGTGTGTGTGTGTGTGTGTGTGTGCACATGCAATTTTCGACGGATTTGCACCAAAATTTACATGCACATGCTCCAAGTTAGCGGGAAGGCCAAGACCGACTTTGCATTTCCCAACTCCCATCGATAGTGGAAATAATCGATTTTTTCAGGCTTCTACGGCAGTTTTCATGTAGTTTGAGGCCATTTTCTACTGGCCATAGTGAGAGCCTATAGCTGGCTGCCACGAATAGGCAGGAAGATTCTATTGGCCAGCGTGAGAGCCAACAGCTGACTGACACGAATGTTAACTAGCATGCTAGCATGCAAAACAAATCGATAGCTGCATTCGTCACAAGTGAGAAAAATTTAAATCTGCATGGAACTTTGCTCCAATTGGCTCATTCGCTTGCTTAAACTCAACGTTGATTCTGATTTCGCAGAACTGGGTTGGGTGTGAAAAAGTATTTGTTGTTAACATTCTTTTTTCATTCGGTTTTTCCAGTTACGAGTCCTTTTTTAAAGCTGATCGTTTTGTGTTCATTTTGTTTAGTTCTTTTTTTCGTAACAGATTTAATGTTTAGTATAGAGCTTAGAAAAAAATTCGCAGTGTGAGATAGGCAAGAAGTAAGGCATGTAGCAACATCAGCACGGCAAAGGGCACTCTTTTAAAGGCAAGGAAGGGCAAAGATATTTTAAGTCAAGTGATAGCGATTGCTGTATTAGTCGTACGATTTTTGAATCAAACACGGGCAACGCCGGGTCATGCTGCTGGTAGAAGATAAAAGTAATTTATATTACTAAAATCATAAAAACAAATAAAAACGTCAGAATCGCTAGTCGTAGAGAGATCTAAATCAGACATCTCTCGATAATCTTCGTTTTTTATTTTTTTTAGCCGCTATTCTTTACTCAACCGTATCTCCTCTTTCATATTACTAAAATCATAAAAATAAATTAAAAATCAGAAGAGACCAAATCGCTAGTAACAGAGAAATCTGAATCAGACATCTTCAGATTTGAATCAGACATCTTCAGATCTGAGTCAGACATCTTCAGATTTGAATCTGACATCTTCAGATCTGAATCAGACATCTTCAGATCTGAATCCGATATCTCCAGATCTGAATCAGATATCTCCAGATCTGAGTCTGACATCTTCAGATCTGAATCAGACATCTTCAGATCTGAATCAGACATCTTCAGATCTGAATCCGATATCTCCAGATCTGAATCAGATATCTCCAGATCTGAGTCTGACATCTTCAGATCTGAATCAGACATCTTCAGATCTGAATCAGACATCTTCAGCTACATCTTCGTTTTTTATGTCCTCATAATATAAATTGACCATTTTATAGCTTTTTTTGTATACAATGATTAATTGTTTCACTCGATATATTTTCAAGTGCTCCTTTTAATCTAGCAAACACATCACTAAACTTAGTACTTGAATTGTATTTTCAGCTAAATTCACTTATTTTTCCACACTATAGCTATTTGTGTTATATTATAATACTTATTACTTAAACAAAATTAATGCTGAATAAATTTTTTAAACATTTAAAGTATATTTAATCATATCTCCCTAATAGCTGTCACGATCTGTAAATTCAAATATTAGTCAAACACAATCTCTCACAAAATCCCATAGACCTTTTAGTGTCACGATATTTAATTTAGTCACAGCAATAGTGGTCTGTTAGGAAAGACAATCTGGCGGACCCCAACCCTTTTCAGCAGTTTGAATTCATAGTTTTTTTTCTCCTAGACTGGTTACCAACCAAAGTTATACGGCCCCATCTATTTATCTATAGCTGGGGAGAGGAGAGTTGGATTCATGCCTTTCCCAAGGGTATTAGCACGTAAGTGAATGTAATGCAGTCGTACTCAGTTTTTCGATTTCTTAATATGAGACGCTATCCATCATTTAGAGTAATGGGAGTAAACATCTGCCGATATCCAAAGTCGGTTAGAAAACTCGGCTGAAGTTAAAACTGATCTCTAAATTCTGTCCTTCCCAGGTCCACCAGGGTGGGAGTACCTGTTAGGATCCCAACTATGGGCAAATAGTTAACCTCCAAACTAGCTTTTTTTTTGTATACAATGGTTAATTGTTTCACTCGATATATTTTCAAGTGCTCCTTTTAATCTAGCAAACACATCACTAAACTTGGGACTGGAATTGTATTTTCAGCTAAATTCACTTATTTTTCCACAATATAGCTATTTGTTCTATGCTATAATGCTTATTACGTAAATAATAATAATACTGAATATTTTTTTAACATTAAAGTATATTTAATCACATCACCCTAATAGCTGTCACGATCTGTTAAACTTTTTAACCTGCAAATAATTGGAAATACTCTTTCTCTCCAATGTCGATAAGGTTAGCAAAAAACACGTAGCTGATTTTATTTTAATCGTGATCTTTCCTCTTCAAGTAAAATGGAGATACTGCTTTGTAGAGGCGCTGTACCCTGGAACTGGGCTTTAATTTAGGGCTCGGATCTCTGAAGCTATAGTCGGGGTCGAGGCAAGTACTACCAATCGAATTTTCGCAAGTTTCTTGCGGTTACCAAAAGAGAACGTGACCCCCCACCACACTTGCTAATGAGGCTCCACCATTGGTTCGACTGCTTTACTGTTTGTCGGTTACTTCTCCATCTCGTTGCTTTTCAGCCAGATCCAATGGTTTACCATTTCAGTTATTTTGATATCTTTCAGGGTTTTTTTTTATAGTATTCATTATAATCAAGCATTCTCCACAATATAGCTATTTGGGTTATGTAATAATGCTTATTACCTAAACAATAATAATACTGAATAATTTTTTCAAAACATTAACGTATATTTAATCATAGTTCCCTAATAGCTGTATCGATCTCTTAAATACATTATTTATATTTACATTCACCGTTTATTTTATTATGTCAAATCCTCTATTATCGATTTGGATTCTCTTTCATTTTTAAAACCGTTTCAGTTCTTCATTGCATCGATTTGACGATGTTCTAGAAGAACACTTTCGAAATTTCTGTCCGCCATGTAACCCTTCTAGACGAGTTGTCTGCACATCTAGAATTCAAATCTCTTTCACAACCAGATTCCAGAAGTTATGTATCTTATTGAAATCTAGGTACTATGGACAGCATTTTAACTATAAAAATAAACAGGGGTAGCGATTCAAATACGGGTACCCACCAAAAATAACATTTACAGTAATAAAGAAATAATGTCCGATAAAAAAAAAATCCATTAAATGATATATGTATATATATTAGATTAAAAACTGCTCTATCAGGCGGCATTTAAGCTAGCTCCTGCGGGGGGGGGGCGCTTGATTGAGCCTTCATCACAATGGGTAGGGAGGAGTAGATTCGATAGGCAACAATAAACTATAGAACTCAAAATTGATCACTATCTTTTTTTTTTTAGTATTCATTATAATGAAGCAGTCTCCACAATATAGCTATTTGTGCTATGTTATAATGCTTATTACCTAAACAATAAAAATATGAATAGTTTTTAAAAACATTAAACTATATTTAATCACATCTCCCTAATAGCTGATGCGACTGTCAAGATATTTTAACATTTGCTCCCTTTCTATTAGGATTGCAAATGTGCTAAAAGTTATCGAAGCAGAATTAAACAGGATTGACTGATTTAGTTTTTTTACGGTTTATCAACCCTTTCCAGGTTATTTAAAGCTAGAATATATTTTTAGTTTGCAAGATATTTTTTGAGATAATAATGAGTTACTGATACGTCCTAATATTTAACCCATAGCTGGAAGGGGAGAAGAGGTGGATTAATACCTTTCCCAAGGGTATATACGGATAAGTGAATTTAACAAACCTGACTGGACTTGGAACTCGTCTCTCCGATCCGTTATTCATTATGCCATTCGCACATCCAAGATTACAGCACCTGGTATTCCCAAGCGGAATGAAACAAAGAAAACAATATATATATATATATATATATATATATATATATATATATATATATATATATATATATATAAAAAGAATGTCTAATATCGAAAATATTTAACATCGAAAAACATAAGAAATATTAATTTTTTTAATAATATGTGAAAATATCCCATCTTTGTCTGAGGAAGGTCGCTTGACCAGAAACGCGTGTAGCAAAATTATGGAAAATAAAGCATTATGTATTTTTTTTTAAATCCACATTACTACCAAAAACGTTTGCGGTTTCTATCTTCCTTTTAATATACACACTTTTCTCTCGTTGGAACTACTATAACCTCTTCCCTTTATATATATATATATATATATATATATATAATATTGTTTATACGTTATTTTTATAGATACAAATATCTAAGTAAATGCTGTGTTTATAATAAACAGTATTAACAACATTTACCGGCCTGAATGTCTGAGAAATTGTCATAGAAAATATGTCCTCCGACAGGAATCGAACCTGTATCCTATACGAATATGACAATTCCTGTCCGAGGAGATACATTTTCTTTGAGATTTCTCGTATATTCAGACCGGTAAATGTTGTTAATACTGTTTATTTATAATAAACAGTATTTACGTAAATGTTTGTATCTATAAAATAACTTATAAACAATAAATATATTAAA
>CAHIKZ030000715.1:132500-162500 GCA_903632075.3 Acanthosepion pharaonis | reverse complement strand
ACATTAATCAGCTAAGTGACAAACCTTTTATATATATATATATATATATATATATATATATATATATATATATATATATATATATATATATATATATATAAACTATATATAGAAATAAAATAATATAAAAATAGGTTATATATAGGTAACAAATTTTGGTTCTCACCAGTCGAGGTGCAATTGAAATGCACAAAAACAAAGTTGCATCTTTGTAGTGAGTAAACTGTTTTTGTCTATATGAAAAAATATAATAAATAATTAATGCTCTACTATCAGTATCAAGCACTATTTTGGATTAATATTAATTCCAACGTTCACAGCATTAATCCATATATATATATATATATGTATATGTATACACGATGTAATGAGAACGAAAGTAATATATAAATTCCAACGTTCACAGCATTAATCGAAAAGAAGGCTCGATACTGATAGTGGATAGAGCGATAATTATTTATTTATCATAATTTTATCATATAGACAAAACCATTTTACTCACTCTTGCCTACAAGCAGAATTTTTCATAACCATTTTCGATTATCACCCGTCGAAGTGCAGTTGAAAAGCACTGAAACCAAGCTGCATCTTTGTAGTGGGTAAAATGTTTTTGTCTATATGATAGAATTATAATATATATATATATATATATATATATATATATATATATATATATATATATATTTACTAATATATATATATATATATATATATATATATATATATATATATATATATATATATATATATATATATTTGGTTGATAGATGTGAGTTAAGTACCGCGCATATAATATATAAATAATTATACATTAATATATTTGTTTATATTTATATACACTTTTCACATATATATATATATATATATATATATATATATATATATATATATATATATATATATATATATATGCTCTCTGTACCAGCGCGCCCATGACGCAACCGGATGTGTCACAAGGTCATAGTTTAAAGTGGGTTTAACAGCATTAACCTGGAAAAAATCCCAAGTTGCGTGTGTCTGTTTTCGTGTGTACCATAACTGGAACAAATGTATGAGAGTTACTCCCGCACAGCAAAGACGTTGGCAGATACATTGCATCCTCAGTCAGTGTGTGGCGGACTGCGATTCAGTTCTTTTATAATATAGATTTGGGTATTTGGTGGCCGAACTGGTTAAGACGTTGTCCTTATAAGTCGAGCTTTCGAAATATGGAAAACAAGTTAAGCCCCATGAGCAAGCTATCACTTTAATTCTGGCTTCACGTTAATTAACTTAGAGGAGTCAGTTTTGAACATTGGGATAAAAAATGAAACAAAAACAAAAAGAAACATAAGAAAAAAATCAACAAGAAAAAAAGTTGAAATTTCTGGGACACTTAATGAGGGAGGAAGGCTCGGAAAATCTGATACTCACAGGACGAGTAGAGGGAAAGAGGGAGAGGGGAAAGCAACGCGTGACATACCTGTGTCTCCGGGGTTGTGAGTTCAATACCAGACCACAGCAGTGGTGAACCAGACGTTGGAGAGTGGAGTTAAAGGAAAATAACTGAGATATCCGGAAGAGGCATGCCTGGTGCAACTAGAACAATCTACACCGGTGGATGAAATAAAGAGTTCGGTTCGAAATTCCAATCACCTGAAGAAGGACGGAACGTACAATGGCCGAAACGTTGTGAATATGGCAATGAAGATGAGGATAACATGTCGAATAATCTAAATAATGCAAGTAGTCATAATACCTCATCTCAGAGATATAGAGAGATATATAGAGAGACATTGACATAAAGGCCGGAGCTTACAACAGCCGAAACGTTGTGAATATGGCAATGAAGATGAGGATAACAGTCCGAATAACGTAAATAATGCAAGTAATCATACCTCAATCCCAGAGATATAGGCAGATATATAGAGCGAGATAGACATAAAGGCCGGAGCGTAGAACGGCCGAAACGTTGTGAATAAGGCAATGAAGATGAGGATTATAGTCCGAATAATGTAAATAATGCAAGTAATCATAATACATCATTTCAGAGATATAGAGGCCGAAGCGTTGTGAATATCACAATGAAGATGAGGATAACAGTCCTAATAATGTAAATAATACATGTAATCATAATACCTCATCTCAGAGATATAGACAGATATATAGAGAGACATAGACATAAAGGCCGGAGCTTACAACGGCCGAAACGTTATGAATATGGGAATGAAGATGAGGATTACAGTTCGAATAATGTAAATAATGCAAGTAATCATAATACCTCATCTCAGAGATATAGACAGATATAGAGAGAGACATAGACATAAAGGCCGGAGCATACAACGGCCGAAACGGTGTGAATATGGCAATGAAGATGAGGATAACAGTCCGAATAATGTAAATAATGCAAGTAATCATAATACCTCATTTCAGAGATATAGACAGATATATAGAGAGACATAGACATAAAGGCCGGAGCGTATGACGGCCAAAACGTTGCGGATATGGTAATGAAGATGAGGATAACAGTCCGAATAATGTAAATAATACAAGACCCTACTTATGTAGGTACATACATGTGAGATGGGATCTGAAAGTTTTGAAGTAATTACTCAGTATGCTCAGCTTATAAATTACTCAGCTTTTCACATGTTTCTCCGGAATTTTCTGATATACTTTGAAATCACTCGACCATGTCTAGATAAAAATAATATTCTGCAAGATTTTGCTTCCTTTGAGGAAACCAGTCCGCGAGTTTTTTTTCTCTCTTGTTTTTGGCATTTTTGACACGTTTTTCACTTTTTCTTCTTCGACTTTTCTTCCCATTCTATTATTTTCTTCTTCTTCTTCTTCTTCTTCTTCTTCTTCTTCTTCTTCTTCTACTTCTTCTTCGTTGTCGTCGTCGTCGTCTCTCTTCCCTTTTATTCCCTTTTTCTTTCCTTCTTTCCTCTTCTTTTATCTTCCCTTTTAATCTCTTTTTATTCTGTCCTTAATCTCTCTCTTACATCTTTTCGTTCTTTTTATTTCTTTGTTTGCCTCATCATCTCTCTCTTCCCTTTTCGTCTTTTATTCTCTTTTCTTCTTCTTTATCAGTTTCTCTTCATTTTCTTATTTTTTTCTTCTCTTTTCTTCTTCCTCATCTTCTCTCTTTCCTTTTCATCTCTTTTTTCTTCTTTTCTTCTTCCTCATCTTCTCTCTTTCCTTTATCGTCTTTTCTTTTCATTCTTTTCTTCTCCCCCATCTTCCTTTTTCATTTTTTTTTCTTCCTCACCGTCTTCTTTTTTCTTCTCTTTTTTTTTAATTCCTTTTTCTTTCTTCCTCATTTTCTATTTCCTTCTTCGTCGTTTGCCTTTTTCTTCTCATTTTCACTCTCATTTACTCTACTCTTTGTTCTTTCCCCTTTTCTTCTCTTTTTCATCGTCTTTTATTATATTCGTTTTCTCTTCACTTCTTTTTATCTTTTCTCTCTTCCTCACTTTTATTTCTTTCTTCGTCTTTCTTCTTTTTTTATCTCCTCACACCCACTGTTATATCCTTTCTTCTTCATTTTTTTTCTTTCTTTGTCCTTTTTATCTTTTTATTTTTCGTCGTCTTCGTTTTGTTTTTACTTCTTTTTCTTTCATGAAAATCTTTTCCTTATTCTCTTTCCTTTCCCTATGTCTTTTTTTTTTTTTTTACGTCTGCCTACCTCTGTCTTCCCTGGTCTTTTCCCCTCCCCTCGTCTCGCTCATACATACGCCAGTCGACACCTCCGCACTCGTTGCAACTTTAACCCTCACAGATTCCTCCTGCCCTTCCTCTCCCCCAGCATTTTTTTCTTTCATCCTCTCCATCTTCATCCTCCCGTCTCATCATCTCTCGACTCCTGCTGCTGTTTCTCCCTCTCTCTTCCACTAAACTCGAACACTACTCTTGCTTTATTTATTTGCTCCCGACAAAACATCTGATACACAATCGAGATCTCTCTCTCGCTCTCTCTATTTTCTAATATTTTTTAAATACTTGAAAAAGAAAGAAAAAAACAGAAAGAGAGAAGGAAAATAAGCAACTCACTGAAAATATGTTTTAGTAGACACTAAGACTCCGGCAGTGGCGAGGGAGACTTGTCTGTCGATTTAACCCAGCGTAAAATTAAGGAAAACTTAGTTACCGTTTTGCTATCAACATTCTCATCTTCACTACTTCGACATTTACCGAAGAATTAAAAGCAGACACAAAAGAAAAGTCAGAAAAAAAACCCCAAAAAACGAACTATTACCGTAAACTGTTCAGGATATTTGCTTAAAAGGAAGAAAGGAACTATATCTATGTAAGTATGCTTAACTTTTTAGTGGGGTTCAAAAATGTTGCTGCTACTATATCTGCCAGACATAAAAAGATTACCTAAAGTTTTGCAGGCATAACCCCGATCCCAAAGTTTAACACTAGCAGTAATTTTACCGGCTGAAATGAAAAGTTTTATAAAATAAGAAGTTTTATTTTCAGGTATAAGTTGTGGATATTATTATTTGATTATAATTTCGTTTTCTTAAAACGAAACTATTTTGGTTGAGGTTATTTTATATGGTAATGATTTTATTTTAAAATATTCTGTTACGAGTTCATTAAAAAGAATAGAAATCCTAATCAGAATGATGATTAATCTCAAATAATACGGATGTCAAAAAGGGTAACAAATGTATAAGTTTTTTTTCATTATCTCAATGGCAGACGATATATTTAACTTAGGCGTCAATACATTTTTAAAGACACGAAATCTTTTCTTTTCAAATAAAGTATTTTCTTCCGACAAATTCTTTTTGGCATTTCTTCGCTTTCATTCATTTTAGTCAATAATTTGCACGGTCCATATTGCATAATAGTTTATTTTTCGAAGGATTATTTATTTGCTAATATATTTATATTTATTTGTTTGTTTATTTATATTTTTATTTATTTATATTCACATTTTTATTTATTTATATTTTTATATGTATTTATATTTTTATTTTATATATTTATTTATATTTTTACTTTTTATATTTTTATTTATTTACATTTTTATTTATTTATATTTTATTTACCGTATATACTCGCGTATCATGCGACTTTTGAAGATCTAATTTTGAAGCTAATTTTAAGGAGGTCGCATTATACACGAGATATAAAATTAGCGTATGTACTGCTGGTCATGGCTACGCTGTTGACGAAACTATATATCTATTTACTGTAGTCAAAATGTACAGCTGTATATAAAACAAACATCGCATGTTACATGAATATATACGGTATATTTTTATTCATATTTTTATTTATATTTTTATTTATTTATATTTTCATTAATATTTTTATTTATATATTTATTTTATTTACATTTTTATTTATATTTTTTATATTTTTATTTATTTATATTTTTATTAATTTATATATTTTTTATTTATTGATTGATTGTTGATTATTTTATTTTTGGTAAAAATCAAGGACATTTTCAGTATGCAATATTTCAAGGCATTATCTTTGTATAAATCTCCAAGAATCGTGAAAAGATTTTTGAATATTAATCTCTGGAATCTCTGGTTTTAATATACATCTATAATGCATGTGCAGAAGTTTCCAGAATTCTTCATTTAAAAACAAAAACAAAAAACCATTCTGTATTTATAAGAACGTTCCAATTTATAAAATAAATTTCCCACTAATTGTAGTGAAAATTAAAACTGCGATTTATTTGCAGTTTTACAATAAAAAATAGGATTGTATAAGTTGACTTACTGCACGTGAATATATCTTTTCTTCAAAAACATTCCCATTGTTCAAAATGTGCGTAGAAATGAAAATAATCTTGATAAAGAGAAAGTTCATGCATCTGAGTAAATGTCATTTCTCGCAGTTTATAGGAGGAAAAGAAATAAAAGTGTGTAGTTTTCGGTGAGTTTTTTTTTTCCCCTTTAGCCACTTTAGGGAAAGGGAGTCGCTGGGCATAGATCTTTTGAAAAAAAAAACTGACATTCCTGAATTGACTGACTACAACCTGTAGCAAAGTCTCGTATTTTATCGGCTTTTCTTTATCTAGTGATGAATCACAGCTGTCAGAGGAACGCCTAGACATGCAGTTAAAGTTACCACGTTTCAAGAATTGTAGATACTTCGATCTTCACTGGGTGCTCCACACCTTCTTCTTCTTCTTCTTCTTCTTCTTCTTCTTCTTCTTTTCTTCTTTATGTGACGTGTCCCTTCACCGCGTAGGCGATCATAGCCCCCCACATCTTCCTGTTTTTTGTAGCTCTTAATTTTTCTTTTTTTTATTTCTCCCAAACCCTGCTCTACCATCAAGCTCATCAAGTATGTTTCCCGTTGCTTTCCTCTGTCTTTCTGTCCCTTTATCTGTCCTGTGAGTATCAGATTTTCCAAGCCCTCCTTCCTCATTACGTGCCCCAGAAATTTCAACTGCCTCTTCCTGATGTTATGTATAAGTTTCTTTTTTTGTTTCCATTTTCTCCAAAACTTCGTCGGTGTTCACATGTTCGGTCCATGGTATCCTCAGCATCCTTCTGTAGAACCACATTTCGGTCTCTTCTTCATCTTTGATGAGATTGTACAGCATTCACTGGTATATGGGAGGACAGATATCATGTAACAGTTCAATATTCTTTGTTTTTAACGAATTTTTCCTGTCTCTTAATACTCTGCTTAGCTTTTGGAATGCATCTTTGGCCATGCCAATACGTGTTCGGATCTGAGTGTCGCACTTTCCGTCCTCTGTTAGAACACTTCCCAGATATTTAATTCGGCATTTAGGAGGAGAAAAAATGAAAGGTTTTTCTCTCTAATCAGACAACAGCGATTAGATCTTTTTTCATTATTATTTTCATATGTTGTGATATGGTTTTACTACGCCCGCCTATTTTTTAGATTTATTTTAGATTCTTATTTTTATTTGTGACGGGAAGCTTTACCTTGTACAAGGCCCGGGAGCCACTCTGGCAGAACCAGGGAATGTAGTTCGTCCGAGCATTTTCCGTGATAGCGAGAGGCTTGCCATATCCCACTCAGTTCGGGGGTTGGAAAATAATTCTTCTCCAATAAGAACTTGGAGACACTTTTTGACTCTATTGACAAGGCCCGGGAGCCACTCGAGGTAGAGGCTTACTTTAGGAGGCAGATTGTACGGATAGGAGGGTAAGGTAACGGTTACCCCTAGACTTGAACAGGTTAAGATTGTAGTGTTTGAGGAAACATCATCTTGGGAGTGTGGAAGAAGCTGTTTGAGTGGAACTTTTTGCCGATGAAATACGGAGTTAATGTGAATAGTTTAATACAATATGTGGCATGTCCGATCCCAGCCGTGAAGGGTTAGACCTGGCGGTAGTCCGAGTATTTACCGTGATAGAGTAGCGAGAGGCTTGCCATATCCCACTTGTGAGAGAGAGTTCGGGGAGGGGGAATAATTCTTCTCCAATAAGGACTTGGAGACACTTTTTGATTCTATTGAGATTGGAAATTGAAGAGTAGGAATCTCCCGCCAAAATATGATAGTACTCCATTTTCGGCCTGATTTGTCACTTATAAAGGTAGACGATTGCATGTCTATCGTTTTGATAAATAAATGTTGATCGCTCTTTTTTGGAGGGCGTGGTTTATTGACATACCGATAGAAATCTTCACACGCTTTATCTTGGGTGCTATAATCATGACATTTTGGCCGTTGGTCTCTCCGATATCTGTGATCGTATTCGGTAAACGTTTTGCAATTTGGAATCGAACCGTTTATACGATCCACGGGATGGATTAGTAAAAAATCCCGAATTGTTCCCTGATTAAGGAATATTTCATGTCAAATAATATTCGCCAGTCTTATCAGTTGAGTCTGTTCTCCACCTGTAATACAACCATGACTTTTCAGCAGTACTCAGCCTGAGGGTCAAGAGACCCTCGGGGTAGAGGCTTACAGAGCTTATGGGAGATTATGTGAAAAAAAAAATGAACAGGTTAAGATTGTACTGATCGTGGAAGCATCCACTTGGGAGTCGGTTTCATAAAGCAGCCGTTCATAGGAAGAAGCTGCTCAAGTGGAACTTACTTCTCACAAATGGAAAACGAAGGCAATGAGGGTGGTTCGCTATGGTGGGCGAGAACTGGTGGAGCTAAGGAATGTAATTTGTCTGATCACTTTCCATGGAAATAGCGATAAAACAGCGAGAGTTTTGCCACGTTTCGTCTGTGGGGAAAGAGGCTGTAGGTTGGAAAATAATTCATCACCCACAAGGACGCGGAGACGATTTTAGACTCTATCGAAAGTGGAAAGCGAAGCCCGGCAGCATCTACCCATATATGGCAGCAGTTCTCCCCTTTTCGGTTTGATCTGGCTCTTGTAAATTTGGAGGATATCTTGAGGTACCTACTGAAGCGTTACAGGGAAGTGACCATTTTTCCAGTAACTATAGCGATGGCACTGATCCTTTTTTTATTTTTCGTATTTTAGCTTAGTACAGCATAAAACCAAATTGGGGTTGGCTTAATTAAAGACGATTGTATCGCATCAATCTATAGAGAAGAGATTTTGCGTGCCTTGAAAAACAGCACTCGAAACCTTTTTATTTAGGCTCTAACATTGATCATTGGTAACTCATACAAGTTAGGCTACGAGATATTTATGTAATAAGTTTAGTTTCGTACAAGGACATAGCAAGGAGACACCTGGTGTGAGTCAAAATCACACCAGGCGCTCACTAAGAAATACGCTAAAATAAGTAACCAGTTCTATAATTGAGTAACCACTATTTTTTGTTCTTAACAATTACTGCCTGGGTGGTAACTTTGTCATTGAAGGGAGGTGTAATTAACCGCACGCCCATTGGAGCGGAATGTATTGCAAGGCCGGTTTTAAAGTGGAAGTCCTATACATACTTGAGGCTTGGGGGGAGGGCAACATTTGCTCACCCTTTTTTCGGTGCTTTCCCTTACCACTTAGGAGAAGGCAGATTAACATCCGTAGGAGTGGTACTGTTATGTAACTGTTTCGATCACCGTAAAATATCGTGGTATCAGAATGACGAGGTATCCGTTATTTAATTATTATTATTATTATTATTATTATTAATAATAATAATTAAATTAATATTTTATTATTATTATTATTATTAATATTATTATTAATTCAATTATTATTATTATTAAATTACTGTTGTTATTATTATTGTTCTTCTTATTATTATTAATTTTTTCATTGTTATTGTTATTATTATTATTTTTGACGGTGACATCTGGATTCATGCCTTTTCGAGGTTCAGGTTAAATTCGATTTCAATTTTAATAACTGTCAAGACAAATACACGGATACATATATATATATATATATATATATATATATATAGTGCACAGTGAGTACTGGTGGTGATAGAACAGTGCTTGATGTAAAATAACAGATCACATTTATATGAGTTTTATGCACGTGCAAATATCTATCTATCTCAATCTGTTCATATTCCTCCCTCCCTCTCTTTCTTTCTTTCTTTCTTTCTTTCTTTGTATGTATGCATGTATGTATGTATGTATGTATCTATCTATCTGAGTATGTTTATAATCTATTTCAGTCTGTCCATAATCTATCTATCTATCTATCTATCTATCTATCTATCTATCTATCTATCTATCTATCTATCTCAGCCTATTCATTATCTATCTATCTATCTATCTATCTATCTATCTATCTATCTATCTATCTCAGCCTATTCATCATCTATCTATCTAGCTAGCTAGCTAGCTTTATTATAGCCTAGAAAGGTATTGATGAAAGGGTCTTAATACTATAAAAGGCAAATATCTAAGGAACCTCTCAGCTAACTCTTCAAGCGTTGGTGAAAACAATTACTTATCTTTCCAACAAGAAAAAAGAAAAAAAAAAAAAACACCTTTCAAGGTCTAAATATTCGAACAAACTCGTGCACGATTAAAATATGAAATCGTCTTCAATAAAAAATTCATTTCAATTTGTAAAATTAAAAACAAATAAAATTGATACATAAAGCTGAAGAAGCACCAGAAATGAACACTACTATTAAAAGCTATAAAAAAGTCTTTAATCTTGTAGTATCAAGTCATTGTCATCTATCTATCTATCTATCTATCTATCTATCTATCTATCTATCTATATATATATATATATATACATATCCCTTGTGCAATTTAATTGAAACAACCGCTTTAGTTTCCTTTCTTTCACCATACGGTCAGTTTTTGAGACCCACTGGAGTGACAGGGGGTTATCAATTTCTATTTTTTCCCCATCTTAGATCATTTGCAGTAGTGTGTAGTAATATGAATCTATTTTCGGGGTATATGATGAAATTTGTTTGGCCTTGAAAAATATTGCATCATCCGTGATTGCATCAGATTTTTTTACGCCCAGACACTATTTTCTCGACTGTTGATTAGTTGTCCTACGGCCATTGTGTGCGATCGACATTACTCCAAGGATGCTTACGGAAATTGTAATGCTGCACGAATACACTGGCAAGCCTTACCAGTGAGCAAATCAAAGTACTATTGACTGCCCCGGAAACTCTCCCGATTTAAATCCAGTCGAGAATTTGTGATCAATCTGCAAGGAACGACGTGTGGAATGGATATACGAAGAACTAACATATACACTGGTCATTTTTGATTGGAAAAATACGAAAAAAAAATAATGACAGAATTATTCGTTTTGTTTCAATTAATTTGCACAAGAATGTATGTGTGTGCGTTTGTGTATGTGTATTGGTTTGGTTTGGTTTGTTTTTCGGCATATTAACCTCAATGGGTTATTTAATGCCGACAATTTTTATTGCTGGTAATATTTTTCCTTCAAAAATTTATAGCTGGTAATATCTTTTTTTTCAAAAATGTATTGCTGCTAATAATTTTTTGCAACGTATTTCTTGTATTAAAACCCACTTTTACGCTTACACAGTATTTTGATCCAAGTTTTGGGGTTAACTATTTACCCATAGCTGGGACCCTAACAAGTGCTACCACACCGGGTCAGAGTGGACCTGGGAACACCAGTAATTAAGAGGTGGTTCCACTCTCCTCAAAACCTCCTGAGCAGAGGCCTTGCTGTTGGACGTAGTTTATCGTCTTACCCAAGACACAGGTGTAGGTTATCGTCTTACCCAGAACGCGGATGCAGTTTATGGTCCTACCCAGGACGGGATTTATGTGTGTAAAATTGGACATTGATGTCAACACTAAGCGACGACTGTTTGTTTCATCCATGAACACAATCTATCAAAACCTGATTGTTACGTTCAAGCAAGCTTGAAACAGATTGTGTTCGCTTGGTGTGGACCTCAGTATCGAATTTTACATTTACATACGCTCAGTTTCTGATATAGAGCACTTTTCGTATAAATATAGCATACCTTAAAACTATATTTTTATCATATATATATATATATATATATATAAAGAGAAACCGCAAACGTTTTTGGTTGTAATGTGGATTTTTGTATTTAAATATTGATTTATTTTCCATAATTTTGCTACACGGGTTTCTGGTTTCCCGACCATCATCAGGCAAAAGGTGGAGATTTCCACATATTATTAAAAATAATTAATATTTTTCCTTTATGTTTTTCGATGTTAAATATTCTCGATATGAGCCATCTCTTTTTTGTGTTAGTGATCCAAATGTCTTTCTTGAACTAGCAGTGAAAAGTTCTGCGTGAAGGGTTATAAAACAGTTAAGATTGGTCCGAGAAATGATGGAGTAATTATCGGCATTCTTATCTTTTAATGACCCCTGTGTGTTCTTAGATCTATTTCCATTTTCGTGTGTTTTTGTCAGCATGCGTGTATATATATGTATATCCCCTCTCCATACATACACACTGTCTCATTACGAGGAATCAGTGAACACATTTGTACACACACACACACACACACATACGCGCGCGCAAACACATACTGTCCCATTACAAGGAATCAGTACATGCACACAAAGCATAATTTTAAAAAAAAATCCACATTACAACCAAAAACGTTTGCGGTTTCTTCTTTTTAATATACAAACTTTTCTCTCGTTAGAACGGCTATAACTTCTTCCTTACTCACATTTTAATCTTGTACTCACATTTCAAACTGACCCCTATATTCCATCCATCCAGCATCAATTGTTCTTCTACCACTTTCCATGATTATGGAATATTTTATATCAGTTACTCTATCGCTACTACCATGGGAAATGCTCGGACGAACTGCATCTCCTGGTTCAATCAGGTCTGACCGCCACGGCGAGAACCCGCTTTGCCACTTACATAGTAACAAACCACCGTCATTCCCTCCATATTCCATCTCAAACAGCTTCTTCCCGCGAACCATTGCCTCTTGGAGCCGACTCTCAAGAATAATAGAATACAAATTGAATGATGGTGGTTCACTTCAATTTGCGCGGCCTGACGGGTCTTAGCCTTCAAGGTTAGAATCAGTGGAACTAAGGAATATAAGTTCGTCCTAATATTCGCCTTCACGTCTATGACCCGCAATGTCATTTACATAGTAGCAAACCACCCACATTGCCTCCGGATTCCATCAGCGAGAAGTAAGTTCCACTCAAACAGCTTTTTCCTGTGAACCACTGTCCTATGGTACAGATTCACAATAGTCAACAATTTTAACCTGTTTAATTCTAGAATCAACCGTTATCTTCTCCTCCTATCCATATAAAGTACGCCACTACACCGAGTGTAAGGGTGAACCATACGGTAAAAAAAAATGTTAATACACACTAGTCTTATTCATCATAGCACACTTAACAAAATTTTTAAAATGCATACATTTTAATATGAAATAAAACCATAGATTTTAAAAAAAATATACACAGAAATATAAACTTAATTTATTTTAATATTTCTATTCAATTATTTGTACAGCTTGTTTAGTGGGAAAGCTGTGCTTCGTGTTTTTTCGCGATTTCTTCAATGTTTGGTCGAATGTGAAGACTCTCATTTCTTCTTCAGTTGAGCGTAGTCTTTCTTGCTTCTTACTTTTGATGTTATTTAGGGCTGAGAAGACGAAGTCACATAAATAAGTAGAAATTTCCATAAAACTGATGAAGGGCATTTGATCTCTATCTATAAAAGGCAGGATGTGTGTGTGTGTATGTATGTGTTTGTGTGTGTTTGTGTGTGTGTGTGTGTGTGTGTGTGTGTGTAACGAATGCACGGTCGCAATTTTCGACGGATTTGCACCAAAATTTACATGCACATGCTCCAAGTTAGCGGGAAGGCCAAGACCGATTTTGCATATCCCAACTCCCATCGATAGTGGAAATAATCGATTTGTTCATGCTTCTACGGCAGTTTTCGTGTAGTTTACGGCCATTTTGTACTGGCCAGACTGAGAGCCTATAGTTGGCTGCCACGAATAGGCAGGAAGATTCTATTGGCCAGCGTGAGAGCCAACAGCTGACTGACACGAATGTTAACTAGCATGCCAAAAAATCGATAGCTGCATTTGTCACAAGTGGGAAAAATTTAATTCTGCATGGCACTTTACTCCAATTGGCTCATTCGCTTGCTTAAACTCAACGTTGATTCTGATTCCGCAGAATTGGGTTGGGTGTAAAAAAGTATTGTCGTTAACATTCTTTTTTCATTCGGTTTTTCCAGTTACGAGTCCTTTTTTAAAGCTGATCGTTTTGTGTTCATTTTGTTTAGTTCTTTTTTCGTAACAGATTTAATGTTTAGTATAGAGCTTAGAAAAAACTCGCAGCGTGAGATAGACAAGAAGTAAGGCATGTAGCAAAAATATTTTAAGTCAAGTGATAGCGATTGCTGTATGAATCGTACGATTTTTGAATCAAGCATGGGCAACGCCGGGCCATGCTGCTAGTCGTTAATAAGCAGTTGAAAATCATAAAAGTGAAGCAACACATAACTGTTTATAATTCCTAGATTAGTAAAAAAAATAAAAATAAATAAAAGTGTAAATATGCATTTTAATGTTGAAAACATATCTAAGGAATCGAAATATCGTCTGATAAATTCTACATAATTGTACGTAGTTAATTTCCGTGCTAAGAAGAGTTACCTCCCTTTTAAATTAACATTATTCTAAGCGGCCATTTTGTTTACATTACACCGGCTTGTTAGAATTCAGCTTGTTATGTGACATGTGGAGCTGTATAGTACTTGTTGGCCATGATTAATTTTATCCACCTTTTTGTTGTTTATACATTTCTTCCAATAAATCAGATGTGGCTTCAGCATTATATCAGATATATTTTAACCAACACTGCTAGGCCACAGGTCATTTTGACAATTTAGTGGTTAGATTTTGGAACCTTAAACCTAACGTCAGTACTCAGGTGATGGAATTGTAAGGCATATAATGATAATTTTTTCCATCCCTAAAATTCTGACCTCATCAAATCAGTATAGAAAGAATATTATACATCGATGGAGATGATTGGAAAAACTCGACCAAAACAAGTACGAATAATGAACCATCTTCAACTCCTTTGTAGTTGTAGAGAGCTGGAGTTAATTTCAACTGGCTTAATTATGTGAACATCAGTTCATTCTACAAGGATACAAATGGTTGCAGAATGAGCAAGGCATGTCCGTGTTAATGTAAAATGATAGATTCTTTCTTTCCTTATCTAAGAATCTATAGAGATTACTAGATTATAAAAATAGAATTCAATAAGACCTGCACAAGTGGCACGCTCAACGTTTTTAAGCAACGGCACACCTAGGAACAAATGAATATATCACGGAACACTTAGCAAAATTTTTAAAATGTATACACTTAAATGATATGAAATATTGCCATAGATTAGAAAAATACACACACAAATATGAACTTTATTTCATTATTTCTATTCAACTATTTGTGAAGCTTATTTACTTTGAAATCTGTTTCTTGTGTTTTTTCATGATTTCTTCAATGTTTGGTCGAATGTGCAGACTCTCATTTCTTCTTCAATTGAGAGTAGTCTTTCTTGCTTCCTATTTTTGATGTTATTTAGGGATAAGAAGACTAATAAAAAAGAGAAAGGCATGGACGTGTTAGTGTAAAATGATAGATTCTTTCCCTATCTTATATAGAGATTCCTAGACTTTTAAATAGTATTCAATAAGACCTGACAAGGAGTAATTTGAGAGTTATGCTACAGCAGTTTCTCAACCTTTTGAGGCAACGGCACACCTAAGAGCGAATGAAAATATCACGGTGCACTTAGCAAATTTTACTTTTCTAAGAATTCAATTTTTAAAGTTAACTTCTTTTCTAGTTTAGCATTTTAGCGGCCATTCATGTTTTTTTTTGTTTACATTACATGGTCTTTTTACATAATTGTACGTAATTAATTTACGTGCTAAGAAGAGTTACCTCCCTTTTAAATTAACATTATTCTAAGCGGCCATTTTGTTTACATTACATCGTCTTGTTAGAATTCAGCTTGTTATATGACATATGGGGTTGTATAATATTCGTTGGCCATGACTAATATTCTTCGTGGTATTTAAGCTATCTGCTGCTGAGGGCTCTTGATTAGGTCTTCGGCTTGTTCAGGAGTTTGAGTTCCTAAGTCTTTGCATATTCTCAGCATTGGAAGCTCTCCTGGCTGTCGTTTGATCGGAGTATTCATTTGCACCGGACTTTCTTCACCTCGATGCAGCCTTGGCTCTTTTGATTGCAATCTGTTACTCTGTTGGAGGAGATTTCTTTTTGCGATTCATACTGCTGCTGAATGCGATAGGCAACAATAGAAGGACTCAAAATTAGATTTAGCTAAAACTGACTGGATTAATCAATAAAAATCTCCTTTTAACCCCGATTATCATTAAATACTTCCCCAATACAATAATGTAAGTATTAAATAAACTTAAGCTGTGATGTTTTCAGACGTGACGCTAACTTCCCCAGGCAACAAATTCAAATTGAAAACTAACTTTTCGAGTAAGACCCAGAATAGCTGAGAATGTTTGAGTTCTCAGGTTCCGTTACTGTAAGATTGGATTGTATGTGTTTCAAATAGTTGTGGTCTGAAAAAGCAAAACTTGCGTGAGTGTGAAAACAAAATCATTAAAAATAAGAAACTCGATACCTCAGGTTTAAAATGAATTTTTAAAAATGAAAAATAATTCTTGAAGCTTTTATTTTAGCTTTAATTTCAAAATAATAGATTAAATTTAATATTTCCAAAGAGCAAAATACTTTTCTCTGTTTCAAAACTAATTAGAATTCACTGGAAGGAGTTTTTGTTTTGAAATAGCTAAACATCACTGATTTTAGCACTGATATATATATATATATATATATATATATATATATATATATATATATATATATATATATATAAGCTTAAGAGCCTCTCTATTGGACGGCATTTAAGCTAGCTGCTGCTGATGGCTCTTGATTGGGAATTCGTTTTATTCAAGAGTTTGAGAATCCCTAAGTCTTTGCCTATTTTCAGCATTGGAAGCTCTTCTGGCTGCCGTTTGATCTGAGTTTAATTTGCACCGGACTTTCTTCTCGCTGCAACCTTGGCCCTTTTATTTATTCAGGTTCTCTGTTGGCAGAGTTTTTTGAGAAATCTACCGTATAAACAATAAACACGTTTTCTGTTATATATATATATATATATATATATATATATATATATATATAATATAAATGCAATATTTTATCTTATGTTCTTAATTTATATTCTTTTATTTTTTCTCTTTTATAATGTTTTGATATTCTTTCACACTTCCTCCTTGCATCTTAGTCCTTTTGTTGTGGTGAAATGATTTAAAAAAAACTAAAAAGATAAAAGGTTTTGAATACAGACGCCTGTTAAATATTTCTTCCGTCTATATTAGATTAATTTTTCTACGTGATTTGGTTAAATTACTTCTCCGACTGATAGGTCATTTAAATCCTTGGATTGAGTCATCGGCTTTTTCAAAAGTTTGATTGCAATTCTCACCATTGGTTTCTGGCTGTTTGATCTGGTTTTTAATTTGCACCGGCTATTTTCTCCTTTTTGGCTCTTTTGATTGCAATCAGGTTCTCTGTTGGTAGATTTCTTTTGCGAGGCGTAATGCTACCGTATAAACAATAAACACATTTTCGTATATATATATATATATATATATATATATATATATATATATATATATATAAACGCAAATGCAATGTCAATCGTTATCGTATGTTCTTAATTTATATTCTTTTATTTTTTCTTTTATAATGTTTTGCTTATATTCTTTCACACTCAATAACCATCTCCTTGCATCTTAGCCGCTTCGTTGCCTTGCATGTGGTGAAATGATTTTAAAAAATGAAATAAAGATAAAAAGGTGCTGAAAAAAAGCTGAATACAGACGCCTGTTAAACACTTCTTCCATCTATATTAGATTAATTTATCTCCGTGAGATTTGGTTACATTTCTTATACACTAGCTTAAAAGCCGACTGATAGGGCGGCATTTAAGTTAGCTGCAGCGAAGAGCTTGTAGAGGACCGGGTGGGTTTGCGTGTATTTGAATTAGAAACACGAGCTGTTTATTCCTGCTAGAAGGCCCAACTACAAGAACATGGCGGACTCAAGTTGAGTCCAACCGAAGGAGTAAAGAAAACAAACAAGACCGATATATATATATGTCAACAAATATATGTATTAAACGACAAATTTACAAGTGACAAAGACATTAACATTTATGTTTGTGCGTGAACGTAAAAAGTTTGTATTTTGGTGAATGTTCATACGTACGTGTATGTGTATATAATGTTCATGGCGTCTTCTCAAAAGAGGGCGAAAACGCGGATCTCTGTGAGAGATCACATTTTTAGATATGTCCGCTAAAATGCAAAGTGAAAAAGAGAACAGGTCAAGAAGTTGCCCAGTATTTATTGTGTAGGGAGAGCGACCCCTAGTGGACAATTAGGGAATTAAGGAGGAGCTAACTCCGACTGGCTCTTGATTGGGAATTCGGTTTGTTCAGGAGTTTGAGAGTCCCTAAGTCTTTGCATATTCTCAGCATTGGAAGCTCTCCTGGCTGCCGTTTGATCTGAGTTTTCATTTGCACTCTGAATTCAAAAAACTAGGGGGAGTCATTCAAAACAAGTTGTGGCGCACCGTAGGTACCCGGGACCCAGCATCCTGTTTTACCGAAAAGTGCAGATTGTTCTACACGAGTATTCATCACTATAATCAAATTTGATGTGCAGTTAGTCTGACTATTCGATTCTAAATATTCAGCCTTCAGGCTTAACAGAACTATCGTGATGAAATCAATCATAAACGAAAATGACATGTTCATCATTAATTAATCATAGCTAAGGATCGGAAGCTCACTTGAAGGATTGAAATAAAGTTCATATATATATATATATATATATATATATATATATATATAATAAATATATATATAATAAAAAAGGCTTAAACACTAATATTCCATGGCATATAATTTTATTCCATTGGATTCGTAATACGATCCAATTCATCAGACCTACAAATTCAAAAAAGGAAAACAGAAAAAACAACTCCGGAAATAAAAACAGAATTTAGAGAGAGTGTAAGTATGAGAGTGTGGGACGAATGTTAGAGCTAAAGAGAGGGGTAACAGACGAGAGAAGGTGGGATATTAAAACTTAACAGAGAGGAGTTTTATAGAGGAATATTAGCGTTTAAGCCTTTTTATTATATCCTTACTCTGTCCTGGACATTGAGTTCTACCTGGATTCTATCCGCTTGGAATTTTTTATTCAAAAAATATACATGTATGTGTATGCACCTATGTATATATATTTATATATTTTGCATATGTATGTGTATATTTACCACTAATATTTTATATATATATATATATATATATATATATATATATATATATATATATATATATCCAGGATCTTTTTCCAACTTATTCAAGATGGTCTTCGCCTTTTCTAACCTTCTAACTTTCTGTCCTGGAGTAACAAGGTACCTCACACATTTCATGTACGATTTTATTTTCAAGTCTTTTTTCACTGTTCTTTGGACTGTCATAGCTGAAACTTCTCTCTTACGTGCCAAAGGTCTTATGGATTGAGGTGGATCTTTTCTAATTGATCGCTTTAGCTCTGTGTTGAAATGATGATCCCTCCTCCTGTTGTGACCTTCTGGTCCATTTTTCCTCTCTACTATTCCCTCTTTTTAAAACTCATTCACCATTCTCTTGATGGTTTTTGAAAGGACTTTGAAGATGGAAACCAGAGTATGAATGTTGGTACAATTACTAAAGGCCTGGATTGTTTTTCCTCTCACGATTGCTCAGTTTAGAAGACCGTGAGGCTGACATGAAGCGCGTTTTAACCTATTCTCTTTCGAGCTGAATAACTCAAAGGGTTTTTTTCAGTGATACTTACGACAAATAGTGTCAAGATGGTTAAACGTCTTCTCTTAAAACCTGGCAAGAAGAAACTCAATTAGTTTAGTGGGTTTTTTTTTTATGATATTAAACATTTCGTGGCATGGACAATTATGATGTTACTCGATTTGGACAATTTTGCTGTTACACCCGATATGTGTGAATTTTCTGACAAAGTGAATTGACAAAGTAAGAGATCAATCCCTGGTCCGGGCAGTGTGTACTTGGACTCATTAGAAAACGAGGAGAGCAATAACCGGGCGGCATTAAAAATAAGAACTAGACGCGATTTCCCTCGGTATGCGAAATGAAATGAGAACAGTCTACCACCGTAGATTAAATTAAGGGTTTCAGTTTGGATTTCCTCGTACTTTACCCGGGTCGTCATGTACTCGATGAAGTCCGACCTAAGCACTGTGATACTAACAATAACACCGATGAGGACAATAGTCTGCTTGTAAATAATGATCCATGGTATTTTGAACAGGGATAACGTTTTATCCCTTGCTTCCGGTTTACGATGACAGTTTCAGTTCTATTCTTCTAACG
Source organism: Acanthosepion pharaonis (assembly GCA_903632075.3). Taxonomy (NCBI): domain Eukaryota; kingdom Metazoa; phylum Mollusca; class Cephalopoda; order Sepiida; family Sepiidae; genus Acanthosepion; species Acanthosepion pharaonis. The sequence goes on along the minus strand of CAHIKZ030000715.1, from coordinate 142,609 downwards.
TTTCCGCCTAAACTCTGAAAATTTACTATTTACTTTATTTTTCAATAGGACGAGATAGATTCGACTATCACCCGTTTTCACATCCTTTCGGGTCTTTTGAACTGGAGCAGAAGTTTATCCCTTGTTTTCTGTTTAACTATACACTAACGTCCGACCTAAACTCTGAAATTTTATTTTTATTTAATACTAGCAGTAGAACCCGGCGTTGCCCGGGGATGTAACAGTAAGAGATAGATCAAGTATCGACCACCATAAAGACTGAAAAATAAAATTGACAAAGATTATTGTTTAAGGTTGACGGACACGCATGTCTTAATTAGTTTTTTTTTTTGTTTTTTTTGTTTTTTTTACGAATTGGTCAAACCCAAACTCAAACAAAAACATTGTTTTCAATCGTTATGAGTCTATCGATTGAATAGAATTTTATTATAAACAATTGTCTTGTAAATGGAATTTTAAAGCATTCTGAATGTAAAATAAAGAAAAAAAAAGTTTGCAAGACAATAAGAAATACTACCTGCCAAAAAAAAAGTGAAGTTTTGTTGAAATCAGTTTGAAAAATGTGGAAATCCGATTCCATATATAAACGAACACACACACACACACACACACACACACACACACACACCTGGGTTTGGGTTTATAATAATATAACTCGATATGAGTTGTCCCCATTTCATTCTCGCAATGTCTCTTAATCGTGTTTTCAAATTGATTTTGTGCAAAAACAATTGTGTTTTTCCAATTTTTGGCGCTGTCAGAACCACTGCAAGGTAATTTTACATAGTTCTGTGAAGTTTTGTTGAAATCGGTTGAAAAATGTAGGAAATCTGATCCAATATATAAACGTACAGCCACACACACACACACAAACGACTTGGGTTTCATAATAAGTATGATTTATTTATTTATTTTTACTCAATAAGAGTAGATAGGATCACCCGCCGTCAGGTTCACACTCTCTCGGTCTTTTGGACGGGGATAAAAGTTTATTCCTTGTTTCTTGATTAGGATTGGGTTTTCCCTCCCCTTGCGTCTTAGTGGCATTATCGCCTTGCTTGACGTGAATGGATTCAAACGAAAATCCTCATTCCAGAAATTCAGACAGAAACTGCTATATATCTTTGCCTTAGATCGGACATAACTCTATTAAACGAAACTCATATTATGAGACCCCGTTTTCGTATGAAAAAATTTAGCGCCTGAATTCCTATCAGTAACATTTTTTCTCCGTATGACGTAGAAATTAACAGAGACTTGGTGAGAAATAAATCTTAGAATTTGAAAAGCAAAACGAAATATGGCGACTTATTTTGCTAGAGATCCAATTTTTTTGTTTTCGAAATTCTACCTTGTTTAAGACTACCCAAAAATGCTTGGGTGGATCATTTAAACATATTTGTCATTTCCTTAAATAAGAGACGGAAATTGAATTTTACTGAGGCCAGTGAATGAAATTAACACGTACGAATAGGCAATTAAGTGCCTTGCCAAAAAAAAAAAAAAAAGTACAGCATTAGCGTTACTATACACTCTGTGATATTTTAAGTAATTCAGCAAAATTTACCCAATATACCAATGGAATAGCCAAAAAAGTTTTGACGCCAGTTTAGGGCTGGCATCTTTCAGCGGGGGAGTGGGGAATAGTTGAAATAATTTTTTATAGAAGATTTTAAACGCTATTTTTCGCTTGATTTCGAGTGCTTGACTTTTTAGATCTGAAAGTAGGTTTAGAATTCTTCGGCTAAACAAAATAAATAAATAAAATAGAAATTAAAATAAAATAATAGAAAGCTACGTGGTAGATCCGTGGTAGCAGGCAAAATGGTTTGAAACGCTAAACTTAACAATATTCTAAATTCTACTACATCATATTCTTATTTGTATCCCAATGGTCCCTACTGTTTTCATCGTCGTCGTTGTTGTTTTTGTTAGTAGTAGTAGTACTAGCAGTAGTAGTTGTAGTAGTTTTATTCTATTATATAATTATTGTTGCTTTTTATCCCAACAATCTGGCTCTATACACTCTTCATTATTACTATTATTTTATTATTAGTTTTATTCCATCTTATTATTGTTGCTTTTTATCCCAACAATCTGGCTCTATACACTCTTCATTATTACTATTATTTTATTACTAGTTTTATTCCATCTTATTATTGTTGCCTTTTTATCCCAACAATCTGGCTCTATACACTCTTCATTATTACTATTATTTTATTACTAGTTTTATTCCATCTTATTATTGTTGCTTTTTATCCCAACACTCTGGCTCTATACACTCTTCATTATTACAATTATTTTATTATTAGTTTTAGCCCATCCTATAATTGTTACTTTTAATCTCAACACTCTGGCTCTATACACTCTTCATTATTACTATTATTTTATTATTAGTTTTATTTCATCTTTTTCTTGCTTTTTATTCAGTAGAATTTTATATCAATCCTAGTGTATAACTGTCATCAATTATTATGTTGTAATTAAATGTGGGGATGATCAGTTTATTAGTTACTGACAATAAAAAACTGATCCTCCTCTTTATGTTTTGATAGAATCTCATATTAATTATGGTTTGTCTATACTATTATTATGTTGTTCTGGAAATAATATCTGATTTCAGAATAAACATTTTAATTGTGTTCTAATACATTATAACAATTGCACCAAAATATATTAATCATTCCTAATGATTAAACTTCTCTCTTTGTTAATTTTATATCAATCTCTTTCAGAATTTAACTTAAAACCTTATATACCTCTCTTATTGAACATGAGAAAAGAAGCGTTTACTTATTTTTGCATGAGTACAAGTTTGGTCATAATGCTTCTGAGACTGCTGCCAACCTTAACAGAGCATGGGATGAAGGGTCTACTTGTGATATGACAGTAGGGCGCTGGTTTCTGAAGTTCCTCAGTGGGGATACAAGTCTTGAACGTCAAGGTGTTAGAGGACGTCTATCTGTAATTGACAATCAACGACTGAAAACACTAGTCGAACAAAACCCATGTCAGAATGTCATAGAAATGTCTTAGATACTCAGCATTTCAAGAATATCGAACCAGCTCAAAGAAATAGCAACTTGATGAAACTCGATAAATGGTTTCTATATGAAATCAGCGAAAGTCAAAGAGTTCGATGTTTTGAAGTGTGTTCGATGGTGTCTCTTCAAAATTCGAATGATCAATTTCTTGATCGAATAGTGACTTGTGATAAGAAAAATGGACCCTTTTCGAGAATCGTAAACGAACGATTCAATAGCTTCGTCATAATAAAAGACCAAAACACTTTCAAAAACTGAAATGGCACCAACAGTGAATGTTTGGTAGTCTGCCTTTGGCGTTATCGATTACAGCTTTCTGGGGTCTAACAAGAACGTCAGTGCCGAAGTTTACTGCCAGCAAGTGGAAGAAATGCATAGTTAAGCAAAATGCGACCGGTACTGGTTAATCGATGATGTCCAGTTCTGCTTCAGGACAATACATGGCCATATGTTGTCAGTGTGACACTGAAGAAGCTCACAGGTTTGGGACACAAGACTTTACCGCATGCATCACATTCCTCTAATCTCTTGCCAATCAATGACAACTACTTTTTCAAGTATCTTGACAATTTTTTAAGCTAAAAGACATCCCGTTATAAAGAAAATGCAGAAAGTTGATGGCATCCAAGTTCTATCGTAAAGGTATGTCCAAACTTGTAACTCGATAGCAGAAATGCAGGGAGCATTTTCAAAGAAGGGAACGTTTTTCATTTTCAAATCAAGGAGCATTTCTTTTCAAAGCGTGGAGAAATTTTCCCTTTTAGAAGCAAGGACCATTTTCCCTTTTCAAAGCATAGAGCAATTTTCCCTTTTCAAAGCATAGAGCAATTTTCCCTTTTAGAAGCAAGGACCATTTTCCCTTTTCAAAGCATAGAGCAAGTTTCCCTTTTTGAAGCAAAGACCATTTTCTCTTTTCAAAGCAAGGAGCAATTTTCCTTTTTAGAAGCAAAGACCATTTTCTCTTTTCAAAGCAGGGAGGAATTTTCCCTTTTAGAAGCAAGGACCATTTTCCCTTTTAGAAGCAAGGACCATTTCCCTTTTAGAAGCAAGGACCATTTTCCCTTTTAGAAGCAAGGACTATTGTCCCTTTTAGAAGCAAGGACAATTTTCCCTTTTCAAAGCAGGGAGGAATTTTCCCTTTTTGAAGCAAGGACTATTGTTCCTTTTAGAAGCAAGGACCATTTTCCCTTTTCAAAGCATAGAGCAATTTTCCCTTTTTGAAGCAAGGATCATTTTCCATTTTCAAAGTATGGAGTAATTTTCCCTTTTTGAAGCAAAGACCATTTTCCCTTTTCAAAGCAGGGAGCAATTTTCCCTTTTAGAAGCAAGGACCAGTTCCCTTTCCAAAACATGGAGAAATTTCCCCTTTTAGAAGCAAGGACCATTTTGCATTTTCAAAGTATGGAGTAATTTTCCTTTTTTGAAACAAGGACCATTTTTCCTTTTCAAAGTAGGGAGTAATTTTTCCTTTTAGGAACAAGGACCATTTTCCATTCTTCAAACAAGGGGTAATTTTCCTTGATATGGCTTGAGATACGAGACTTTGCCCACCTAAAATGGCATTCAAAAGAAGATGCGGATACTGCATGCAAAGATTTCTTGACGTCGAAAACCTTTTAAGTTTTATTTTAAAGTAAAATAAACCGCTGATAGAAATGTATAGATGTTTGAGGTTCCGATGTTGACTGATTTAAATATTGTTTACATATTTCATCCATGAATAAAAGTTGATTCTAAAGTCGGACATTATTTTCCGTACAAACTAATATTAAAAGGTTTTCACATGTGAAACACTAAATATGTTTTTCTCCAATCATTGTCTTAATGCATATATAAAATCTTGAGACTTCCGTTAGTCCGTCCGCCCGTCACACCCTCTAAAATAGCCATACATTGAAGGATCAAAACCAAATTTTGGGGACAAGTGCAGGCAGGTAGGGGGGGTACAAAGAACGGTTGGTTTTACAAGGGGACATAGCTTAGTACAATAAATTTTCATTCAATTTTTTTGGAAAAATGAAAAGCTTTATTATTTAACATAGAAAATACTCCCACTATTTTTAAAACAATTTAATGATTAAAATAAATACTTATTTAATAAAAAAAATTAATGTTATTTTTTTGCATATCTTTAAATTTTTATATATACAAGATCCCAGTATCCAGTTCGTCCTGCGTTTGCGAGAACTATAAGCAAGTCACAAGGCCAAACGCTTCAAAAAGTTGGAATTTGGCTCCAGAAAGAAATATTTACGCGTGGCCAGTTGTACGTTGCATGCTCAAGAGTAAGAAATCCTAAGAATTTATTCTTCGCTGTTAAAAAGGAAAAAATAAATTTTCTTAAAAGTATTGTTTACCATGAAGTCCTATAAAATTAAATTTGATTAAATAAATTATTAAACCGCAAAGTAGGGTTTTTGTGAAAGTATAAATCAGCTTATTCAAATTTCATCGATTGGTTTGCTAAATTGAACGTAATGTAGAATTTGTAAATCTCTGCAAAAATGTCAGCGATGATTTCAAAAATATTAAATATTGTGAGGATTTCAATACGTGTCAGCGTATTGCAAAAACATTCGAGTATGCAACCATTTTAGAGCATCGGATGATTATATCATCATCATTATCACCATGGTAGCTTTTAACGAAAGCTTTGATACACGAAGACATTTGAAAAGAGACATATAATAATGATGATTCTTCATTTGAAAAATAAAACATTAATTGCTCCTGTTTCTGCAATGTCAAGAAAAACTGGGTTTGGTATCATTTGTAAAACGCACTTTTTGACTGAACTTATTTATATAGTGAATTACATTATCCAGACAGCAGGAACTTATATTTTGGGGGCAGGGGTGTGGTGGCTTTTTGTTGAATAATTTGTACTGAGAAATACTTCTTGACTAATTCTAAGAATTTTATTCCTAATTTGATCTTCAACGTCTTATTGAAGTAGAAGAGGTGGCTTGTTATTTTCTGTGGGTTTTCATGGCAAAATGCCCATATGAAAAGAAAACAATAAGAGGAACATCTATTAGAGTTTCAGTTTTTGGTAAACATAGCTATTCACAGAATTTCAAGAATTATAGAGGTTCTCTCTAAACCAGAGTAGTAATGAACCCTATATATCTACCGCATCGGTTGTTTGAAACCGCAGACAGTATTATACACAGGTTATGTCTTTCATATACATATCGATGATAAAGTTTAATTTTAAAATTCAGAACAATAAAAGATTAACAACAATAACTAATAATAAAATAGATAAATTATAATAATAGACTGTAATAAAAGTTATGTGACGGATAGAAGATTCGTTCTTACCGAAGATCTTATTAGGCACAATAAGAGATTAATAATAATAACTATTACTAAAATAGATCAATTATAACAATAGGCTAATAAAAGTTATGTGACGGATCGAAGATTCGTTCTTAACGTAGATTTTATTAGGCACAATAAGAGATTAATAATAATAACTAATAATAAAATAGAACAATTATAATAATAGACTGTAATAAAAGTTTTGAGGCTGATAGAAGAGTTTTTCTTACCGTAGATCTTACTGGGTACAATAAGGGATTAACAAAATTGACTGATAATAAGATAGAACAAGTTTAACAATATCTATATAATAAATGCCAATGTTAGTGTGTCAGTGTGTTACACTTTTTCAACTGTATTCCTAGATGCCATAGACCAACATATCATACCATTTTGGAATCAGGCCGACTCCGTGAGCAATTTAAAACATTCCGGCCTGGATGTGGACCCACAATTCTGAAATTTTGGATTACCAAGTTTTCATTACTGCGATTGTTTTCACCGAATTTTTACGATATTTTTTGCGACATTTTTTTTTTTTTTTTTTGTATGATAACAATTTTTATAACTTGCAAATAAATTTAGGAATAATCAAATTGAATTGTGAAATCCAACGAAAGTCACCCATGAAATAAAGATAATTGTTTGTACGGAAAGTAAGGGCCTACGTACATCAAATTGTCTTTAAATAGGATAGGAGATTTATTTTTATCGTAGATCTTAGCAACCACATTTTACGATTATTTTTCTTTCACGTTTTCACTTGAAATATTTTACCACTTTTCTTTGGCCAATCCCAATCGCTCTCACCCCAACATTTGAATTTTAAGTAAAACTCATTAATTATGATTTTTTTTTATTTATGTTATGAACCGTGGATAAATGAAACGTGGGAACGTGAAACCGTTGATAAAGAAGGACCACAGTATCAATTGAAAATAAATCTGGCTTGTGTGGAACGTTAATCTTTAAGCGATTCTTGTCGATTCAAATTTTGGGTCTAACATTCTTCAGTTACATTGCCGCGATGCATTTTGGGAACAGAGTCTCATCAGCTGAGAGAAAAAAAAAAGAGCTTGGATCTTGCTAATTTTAACTGACCTTATAGTTCCGGATTCTGAACAATTTTGATGGCATTTATTCATATCGTTTGAGAAGAAAGTTAATAATTAATTTGGCTTAATTACTCTTTCCAGTTAATTTACTGTGTATGAATTTTTAAAGACATGTTGTCTTTTTTAATTTCCTTCCACCCCACAGACATTGTCCTCCACACTTTCCTAATTCCGTCCTTCTCACTCAAAAATATCCATTTATTTAAACCATTTTACAATTAACTACAGGTTCCATGTTTTCCCAAAGACTGGGAGTAATGGAACTCATATTACAGTTATTCTTCTAAATCTGTTGCCCTCTCAAGATTTAAGAGCACAAAATGCTTAAGGCGTATAAGAATACGATATATATATATATATATATATATATATATATATATATATATATATATATAACCCAAATGACCTCATGTGGATATAGTCTATTTCAGACACTGAAATGGACTATACCCGAATGACATAATTTTAGAAATTTTATATATATATATATATATATATATATATATATATATATATATATATATATATATATGTTCTTCTCTTATAAATACATTGAGCTCTTTTCACATATAAGTTTAGAAAGGGTTGTCACGTATTTAATATTTGTAAAGAATATTTTGTTTCCAGGGTCCTTCAGATATTTCTATATATATTTTTCTTCGTTATCGGCTGATTTTACAGTGGCTTGGTATATCATATTGTTTTGCAAGTAATTGCCATTTAAGGGACATTTGTTTTTTTGTTCTGTAGTTATACGTTTGTTTGATTTGTGCAGATGGTTTGTTGTTTGTTTTCCTGTTGGGCTTTTTTATTATTTGTGTCATATTGCAATGCAAATATAGTTGATTTTTACTGTGTTTTGTTGAATATCTTGTGAAGAGTGCTTGATAGGGAAGTGTATGTGTCGGGCGTTAAAGAATATTTTTACTACGTTTATTTTTAGTTTTTTTTTTTGAACGATGGATAAAACCATATGATGTTTCTTTTCCTGCTGGCATTTGGCGTGATCTGTATCTCAGTGTTGCTGAAAATTCCCTATCATTTAGGGCTGTTTCATAATCTTTTTTGGCTTTTTTGACGATGGTTCCATTAGAAGATATTGTTGGGTTACCTGCGTTTAACTAATTTTAGGTTGATTACAATATGTATGTATGTAAAGAGGTTTGACGTTGGGTAAATTTACATACTTCCTATTTCTGATATTGTGTACTTTAATTTATAAATATTACTTAGCTTCAAACTAGATTTTTATTATATATAAATAACGTGCTAATACGTGCTAATACCCTTGGGAAAGGTGTGAATCCTCTTCTTCTTCCTCCAGCTATGGGTAAATAGCAGAACAGACTGGGTTCTATAGCCTTGGATGGCAACTAGTCTAGGAGAAGGTCAACTCTGAATTCAAACCCAGAGTGGAGCCCCTAAAGAGGATGGACAGCACTTTGTGCTACCTTCCGGCAACTCCTGCAGCCGCGCTGGTACCAAACTGTATTGGTTTATCCTCTCCTTTGGACTCTGCTAGCAAGGCTGAGAGGGGGAACTAGACGTCCGGGCAGCCCTAGTTCTTCATATATCCCGCCCAGGCTCGTATCGCACCGCGCTACTCCATCGTCTCTCGAAACGGACGGATGACAACGACGATATATATATATATATATATATATATATATATATATATATATATATATTATATAATATATATATATATATATATATATATATATATATATATATATATATATATATATATATATATATATATATATATTATCTATATACAGACTGTTTCGCTGTATCACAGCTCATCAGTGTGGCCAGACGTCGTCCGGTTGCCTCTAGCTAGGATCTGAATTGGCGTCAGTCAGGGATTCTACCCCTAAGCGGTTGGCGCACGGCAGGGATGAAGGTGAATTTAAGCGTATTTATTCGTAGATAAACACACAGTGACTAAGAGAACTCGATTCGATTCACCGAAGAGCCTTTCATTATTAGCTGTAATTGTCACTGTTTACAAACCCACACTTCCTCCCCAGAGAGCTCAATCGAAATAATTTTTTCAGGAGCAAATATATATATATACTCGACTCTCCCGTCGAATTCGACGTATGAGGGTCAAGCAGATCAGTTCCTAGGAAACCGACAGCCCAACAACAGCACACGAGATTTGATTATAATGGTGAAGGTTTCGTGCAGGACCATCCACACTTTTTGGAGGGCCGAATATAGAGACCTCGTGCACTTCGTGCCACAAGATCCCCAAACGAGCCTCTGCAGGTTTTGAATTCAGAGTTGTTCTTCTCCTAGACCAGTTGCCATCCAAGGCTATAGAACCCAGTATGCCCTGTTATTTACCCATAGCTGGGGATGGAAAACTATTTATAAGAATATTTAAAACTATTAAGATAGTGGTGCAGTACGTTTATTTATGGGGGAAAATTATATATATATATATATATATAATTTTTCAGTGCATCGCAATATTTAACATAGTTTGTCTAATCAAACAGTTGTAGAGCCATTTTGTGCCTCTATTTAAAGTCTATCACACCTAGAGCAATATTTATTAAGTTAATGTCTCTTGTTCTTGCCTGTTGTTTTGTAGCCCAGTATTGTAGCCTTGTGTCAG
>CAHIKZ030000715.1:82500-127500 GCA_903632075.3 Acanthosepion pharaonis | reverse complement strand
TATATATATATATATATACATACATATATATACATATATATATATATATATATATATATATATATATATATATATATATATATATATATATATATATATATATATAGGAGATTCAAACGAAAACATGTTAAAATCGCTACAACATCCGTCCTCAAAGATATTTAGGAAGTACCGAAAAGTGGATGGTGATCTGTGGCAAAAGACATGTAAGAAATAATAAATGTTATTCAGTAATAAAAGAAGCCAACAAGTTCAAAATAGAATTTCACGTGGTTGGAGAAGTGCAAGTAAACAATAAAACACCTATTGCAGCGATAAAGAACCTAAAAAAGAAACTAAAATCAAATGCAATATACCAAATGAAGAAAATATGGCAAGATAAGCCTCTTCATGGTCAATACTCTGTCCGTACGAAACAAGCTGATGCATACAAAACCCCCATACCCTATCAGGGGTTACATAGTGAAGGATTAAAAGCTACAACCGAAGGTTTTATTCTTATTGCACAGAAAATAAAAATGACTAATGATCATCTTGTATCAATTTACAAGGTATTATTATCCACATAATATAAAACTCGGCTTGTCGAAGTGGGCTACGTTGGAAAATCTGCAACTTTTGCGGGAAGGAAACTGATAGAAATTGGAATGAACCTTATCCAGAACCGGTTCCAATCACAGACAGAACAATCAAATCTAATCATCCAGAAATAGTTTATCAAGGACGATAAAAACAGAATAAGCTTTCTTACTGATTCCTTGTAGATTGTTGGTTATCTTCAAAGAATCTTTAAGCGGAAATCTAAAAGATTGTAGCACATCAATGATTCCGGATGTGGCTGAAGTCCTAGGTTTGATTGGAAAAAAGGTTACGATAGACTCATGGAAGAGATTCCTGAAAACCAATGCCTTAAATAAATACAAAAAAAAATGTTCTCTTAGTTACAGCTCACACATTACGAAGGGAATTATCAATGTAAAATGTATGATCTTGTTTTATTTTTTTATATTTTTTTACAAAAATGTTCAGTGAAAAATGTCAAAATGCTATTTCTGACCTTAGGTCTCTGGTTGGGACCCGAAAACAGAAACCAGAGGAAATACTAATAACAGTACTACTACTACTACTACTACTACTACTACTACTAATAATAATAATAATAATAGATTTTAAAAAAGGAACGAGCCAATTAATTGATACGTCTTGCCCACAGGATTCCAATGTTTCAAAAAAATAGAATTTCAAAAACTGTCATATTGTAAGGACCTGCAAATCGAGCTAACAAAAATATGGAAACTTAAAACTACGGTTATCTCCATTGTAATGGGGGCATTGGGTTTGATAAAGAAGGGTACCGAAAATAAGAACTTTGTCCATATAATGCTATTGATGTTACGGGAGTTAGAAAAACAAATCATGTAGTCATAAAGACACACCGCTACTTGCCTCAGGTCTTCCCGAAGACTTGGTAAGTAGTGTGACCATAGCAGATATTGAAATATAATAATAATAATAATAATAATAATAATAATAATAATAATAATAATAATAATGCAAATAAACCATCATAAGCGATTTCAAAAAAAGGAATCTGCCAATTAATTGATATGACTTGCCCACATGGTTACAATGTTTCTAAAAAAAAGAATTTCAAAAACTGTCATATTGTAAGGACCTGCAAATCGAGATAACAAAAATATAGAATTACCAATTACACCATCCGCACATCCAAGCTGGCAACTCATGGTACTCCCAAGCAGTCACCCAGGTACTCGCCTGACTCAACATTGCTTAACCTCTGTGATCGTACGGGAATCGGTGCTTCAACTTAAAATGCCGTAATCAGACTTGGTAGGTAGTGGGATCATAGTCAAAATCAAAATAATAATAATAATAATAATAATGGAAATAGACCAGACCTAGCCATAAAAGATTTCTAAAAAGGAACCTTCTAGCATATGAATTGCCCACAAAATTCCAATGTTTCACAAAAAGAATTTCAAAACTACCAAATTTTAAAGACCTGCAAATGGAAGTAACAAAAATGTGGAAACTTAAAACTACGATTATCTCCGTTGTGATGGGGGCATTGGGTTTGATAAAGAAGAGTAGCGAGAATGATGTGAGTAAAATTCCTGGACAGAAATCAGAATCACAGAGCTACAAAAGATTACTTTGTGTAGATCTGTACATGACATCTGCAAAACTCTCTCCATCTAAAGGAGACGTTCCAAATGTGCATAGGTAACTCTTCTACATTGCCCTTTTTACTCATATACCCCGAAGGAACTTTGGAATCAGACACGTTTGACACGTGGAACTAGAACAGTTTACCCCAGTGAGCGAAATAATGGGCTCAGCTCGACATTCCAACCACCTGAAGAAGGCTGGAGCGTACAACGGCCGAAACGTTGTAATAAAAATGGCAACTGTTGAGGGGTCCTCCCCTTTTTACACAAATGGTCCGTCTTAATGAAACACCATTTATCCCTAACTTTTATAAAATCCATATTTAAAGAATTTAAAAGTAGTTTGCCAACAACCATAGACGTTGTAAGCTAAATCTTTTCACTCCTCCATAAAACATCCTTCAGTCAACAACATGGACTTTTTTTTACCAGAGAGAAATAAAAATAACGCACACGTATATACATTATCCCGAGTCCTGCATAGAATTATGATGCACAAACACATATGAATTATACACACGAACGCTGCTGAACAAGACAAATACACGCGAGGTCTACTTAACCAATGAAAAGCAAGCAACGCAAAAATAAGAATACCCGAATTTTTTCTCTCCCCTTCACATTTAATTTTCTGATGAATCTCTATCTATAAAAGACAGGATGTGTATGTGTGTGTGTGTGTGTGTGTGTGTGTGTGTGTGTGTGTAACGAATGCACGGCCGCAATTTTCGACGATTTTGCACCAAAAATTAATTACATGCACATGCTTCAAGTTAGCGGGAAGGCCAAGACCGACTTTGCATTTCCCAACTCCCATCGATAGTGGAAATAATTGATTTTTTCATGCTTCTACGGCAGCTTTCATGTAGTTTGCGGCCATTTTCTACTGGCCAGAGTGAGAGCCTATAGTTGGCTGCTACGAATAGGCAGGAAGATTCTATTGATCAGCGTGAGAGACAACAGCTGACTGACACGAATGTTAACTAGCATGCTAGCATGCGAAAAAAAATCGATAGCTGCATTTGTCACAAGTGGGAAAAATTTAATTCTGTATGGCACTTTACTTCAATTGGCTCATTCGATTGCTCAACATTGATTCTGATTCTGCAGAACTGGGTTGGGTGTGAAAAAGTATTTGTTGTTAACATTCTTTTTTCATTCGGTTTTTCCAGTTACGAGTCCTTTTTTTTTTTTTAAAGCTGATCGTTTTGTGTTCATTTTGTTTAGTTCTTTTTTCGTAACAGATTTAATGTTTAGTATAGAGCTTAGAAAAAATTTGCAATGTGAGATAGGCAAGAAGTAAGGCATGTAGCAACATCAGCACGGAAAAGGGCACTCCTTTTAAGGCAAGGAAGGGCAAAAATATTTTAAGTCAAGTGATAGCGATTGCTGTATGAGTCGTACGATTTTTTAATCAAGTACGGGCAACGCCGGGACATGCTGCTAGTCTTCAATAAAAGCGAAACTTGGTAAATTCATAAACATTTTCTATTTGTTCCTTATCTTATCATTCTGTCGCACATTAATGCATATTTGATCTATATGTGGTCCCTGTTCATATGTATATATAAGTATATGTATATAAACATATTGGGGAGAGACAGCATTCAGAGTTCCAAAAGCCACTCTGAAATGAAAAGGAAAAAAAAAAACAGGAAGAATGAAGAACGAGAAGATGGAATGAAAAGAAATAAAGAATCCTCTCACTAATTCTAACGAAAATAAATTCTTGAGGTCGTTCAAACTGTGTAAATATCCCGAAGCGCTTGCATGGTACAATATCTTCCATGTGTTGACACACATCCAAAATTAAATTAGGAACTGTCTCTTAAGAACTTCTGAAACAATGAAACCGCCCCGCACCTCGACATGCAAATTCTTAAGTAGGTGAAACAGAAAGATTCTGATAATAAGAGTGGGTCACGCCCTAAGACCAACGTGATAAGTGTCAACCATCACTGAAGAAACTCCTTGAGATAAAGCATAATGTAACCACATCCTATTCGACTCTTTTCCCGCTCTTTATCTCCCTACGCCTTCTCCTCTGTGCATACAGAACGCCGGGATAACTCTTAATTATCAATGGTAGCACTTGAAGTAATAATAAACATCAACTAACGAATTTATTGGTATTGGATGGTAGCTGCTTCCTTCCGTCTGAACTTCTAAAATTAGGAGTTATCATTATTTACATTCGGAGAAGCGACATTGAATGCAGTCAACGAGCAGAATCAGTATCAGCAGCAGCCGGAATAGAGAGAAAAACGTTACTTTTAAGGAAGCAAGTTCTACACTCAGGATTGTCCCACAGTATATAACCTAGTAGATTAAATCGATGGTTCGTGAATTTGGTAACATTCCCAGCAATCAATAAAACTGTGAAATTCTTAGGAATCTCCCATCCTCTATCGTATAAAACAACTTGAAAGAGGCCGTTTGGCTAATACAAGGACTGACCAAAACTAAAGCAAAAAAAAAAAACAAAACAAAACAAATGAAAACTACAGATAAAGTTCACTTTCTTCAGAAACAGTCATTCACTCCTGTAGTTCACTGCTACTAACAAGCAGGTTTTTTTTCTCCTGATGATGGCCATGTTGGCTGAAACTAGTCAAGCAAGCTAATTGAAATAATAAAACCATAAATATTAATATACAAGCCAGTATACAATATTTACATTATTCTGATTATTGTCCTCATCATTGTTGCTGTTGTGGATTCCGGGTTGAAATCCGGTACCAATAAATAACAAACGCCAAGAATGAATATAAGAAAATAATGTATTAACGTAATAATACAAACTGGTAATGCAGGTTAGTAGTTCCAGGAATGCGGGTTAGTAGCAAAATATATACTTCAATATATATAGCAAAATATATACTTCAATATATATACTTCAATATATACTTCAATACCAAAGACTGTAGTCTTTGGTATTGAAGTATCGCTGTATGACTTCTTACTGAGTTTACGTGCTCGCTCACTGTGACTCCTACAACGCTGTTACCTCACCCCTCACTCTTCCGGTTACCTACAACCTTTTACTCTGTCACTCTGGACTCGACTCGACTCCTCGGTCTTGCTCTCTCGGGTCTTCACGTAGCCGCAGTATATGTATATACTGCTGGGTGATGTTATTGGTGAAAATTCATTACTTTATTGGATCATTTTATTTTTCATGGCAATTATGTGTGAAAAACACACCTACACTCGACGGTCATAATTTTTGGTGACGTCTCTGCATAGTTGCTCGTCGATCTCACCAATATGCCTTATTATTTCATCCTTCAGTTATTGAATTGTTTTTAGCTTGTTGGCATAGACCTTACTTTTGAGATGACCCCAAAGAAAGAAATCTAAAGGCGTCAAGTCGTACGATTGTGGTAGCCAATTGATTTCGCTGTTTCGAGAGATGATGTGACCTGGGAACTTCTCATTCAAATTCTGTTTGATTTCTGTCCATTTTCGTAATAGGCTTTGATAATTTTAACACGTTGTTTCATTGTTAATCTTTCCATGGTTGAAATTGCCAAAGACTTAAGTTGTTAAATCTGAAAGAAAAAGAAAAAATCATTATACTCTTAAACTTACTTCACATTGAAAATCGGTTCAAGTTATTTGAACACCCTTTATAATAAAATGTATTTAACGCGTATTTATTGATGGGAAGATATTTATCAGTGTTCCTTCTAAGTATTTTATACGTAATAAATTGTGTTCTTTTCTTATCGTATAACATCTATTAAATTGAAGTTATGGCTTATCTTATTCCTGCGTGTTACAAACGAATTCAAAGGGTTATCCCAATGTAAGTGTTATGTTCATAGATGCGAGCTTTTAAATTTCTAGAGGTTTCGCCTATATATCTTTTCTAGCTTTGCTAATTGTCATGATGTAAATCTTGGTATACGTATATTGATATATTATTAATATATATGTATATCTTATTTTCAGTAATATTCGCCTATTTTAGTCGCTATGTACACTCATTTTAAGTCCTTGATTAAGCTTTGAAGGGGGAGGATCAAAAACCGGTCGGCAATTTTTTTTCGTTTTGATTTGCTGTTTTAATTTATTTAATTTTATTTTATTCACTTGATCTTCGGTCAAAATATGTCTGTTTTCACGACTATAAAATTTTTTGCACCAACCAAGTAAATGTTATTTTTTTATTTTCCTCCTCTTTTTTTTTCTTCTTCTTTTTCATCGTCTGCTTTTTTTTTTTTTTTTTTTTTCTATTCTTTCTTTTTTCCTCCGGCACTTCTTTCTTTTCTTCTTTCTCTTTATTTTTCCTTCTTTTTGTTTTTTAATTTTCTTTTTTACACCTGTCTTTCTTTCATTTTCTTTCTTCCTTCAAAATATATACCCTTTTTTTAAGTCATTTTTTTAAAGTCATTTAGGACTTCATTGGACTAAGTTTGTTTACGTTAGTGTAACTGCGCATGCGCAAAAACGAGAAATGTTGGGTATTTTAATTTTGAATTATTTTTCGTTTTTTATTTTTATATATGTGTTTTGGAGATAATAATCTATTCGATTTCGTTTACATTCTTTTTTTTTGTTGTTTCTATCACTTTTGTTATTGAATATCCCACATTGTGATAACAAAAGATCGAACAGGAATAGAGAAATGTAAAAGCATGGCTAAATTTACTAGCGATTAAAGCACTCTATAAACATCTTCTTAGTGAATGGCTTTCTCTTTTGATAAGCGTTGCAACAAGACTAACCACAGGCTACTCTAATAGGCTATTAGAATAATCAAGAAACTATTACTGGCAAAAACCGCCTGCATACGGATATATCAAGTTTGCTAAGCAGTTCCAACAGGTCTTTGTAGCGTAATTTATCAAACGCGTTTGCATAATCTATATATAATATTCTCTGACCTTCATTAGTCCGTCCGTCAGTCTGTCACACCCACAAAAAAGCTGTACATTGACTGATCGAAACCAAATTTTGAGGACAGGTGCAAACAGTTAAGGGATACAAAGTACAATTGGTTCTACTAACGTATGTAGACTGCGTACAATAAATTTTCATTCATGTTTTAGGAAAAATTAAAAGTTTTGGTAATTAACATATAAAATAAAATACTATCACTATTTTAAATACAATTTAATGATTTAAAATAACAAATAATTGTTTAATAAAAAACAATATTGTTTTTTTCATATCTTTTCTTTAAGTTTTATATATATATATATATATATATATATATATATATATATATATTTGGTTGGATAGATGTGAGTTTGTGATCCTGGGTTTCAGGCTTTAGCGATCGTCAGACAAACTGATTAATGTTTTAAAAAATTTGGGTTTATGTAGATTGCGTGTATTGGTGTTATTGTGGAAGTGGTGGGGGAGATTTCGTCGTTTTGTCATTCATCGTACTAACGCATTGATGTATGCAGACACATGTACATACTTGGTCTTCCGTCGGGACTCATACATATATAAACATATATAAGTACCGCGCATATAATATATAAATAATTATACATACTTATATTTATTTATATATATATATATATTTTTCACACACACACACACACACACACACACACACACACACACACACACACACACACACACACATATATATATATATATATATATTCTATTCTAGTCAAATATAATGGCCAGTAGGGAGATTTTCAAATGGGTAGAGGAGGCGATGACCTCAACAATACTAAATGCAGGGAGTTCTTGTCTTACGTCGAAGATCCGTTCCTACGGCGCGACGTAACCTGATTTTTCACGTTAGTCGGAACTCACCTACACAAGCACCCACGTGTCTGCCTTACGCTTGGGAACCATAATGAAGGGCAGAAAAGTTACCCCCAAAAGGACATAAATGAGAGATAGTGAATGTAGCACGATCCAACATGGCGTACAGACGGTGAAGAAACAACGACGTCCTCCTCTTATAGCGCCACGTAACGACGTATTATATTATGGGAGTTGGCGCCGTAACACGAGGACCTTTTGTGCCGTGAGGATTTCCACACACGTCAGGGTTGCAAATATATATATATATATATATATATATATATATATATATATATATAATCTATAAAACACAGACACACATCCATCTACATTTGTTAACAATGTAAAGTATTTCACTATCTTTCTATATCTCTGAGATGAGGTATTATGATTACTTGTATTATTTACATTGTCGGACTGTTATCCTCATCTTCACTGCCATATTCACAACGTTTCGGCCGTTGTACGCTCCGGCATTTATGTCTATGTCTCTCCATATATCTGTCTATATCTCTGAGATGAGATATTATGATTATCTGTATTATTTCCGTTATTCGGACTGTTATCTTCATCTTCATTGCCATATTCACAACGTTTCGGCCGATGAGCTCTTGGGTGGATATCACGGACCGAGCATATGAGCAACGATCAGGTCTTGTAGAGGATGTCATGGTCCGAGCATGTGAGCAGCGATGAGGTCTTGGGTGGATATCATGGACCGATCATGTTAGCAACGACGAGGTCTTGGAGAGGATGTCATGGACCGAGCATGTTAGCAACGATGAGGTCTTGGAGAGGATATCATGGACCAAGCATGTTAGCAACGATGAGGTCTTGGAGAGGATATCATGGACCGAGCATGTGAGCAGCGATGAGGTCTTGGAGAGGATGTCATGGGCCGATCATGTGAGCAACGATGAGGTCTTGGAGAGGATGATCATGGACCGAGCATGTTAGCAACGATAAGGTCTTGGAGAGGATATCATGGACCGATCATGTTAGCAACGATGAGGTCTTAGAGAGGATGTCATGGACCGAGCATGTTAGCAACGATGAGGTCTTGGAGAGGATATCATAGACCGATCATGTTAGCAACGATGAGGTCTTGGAGAGGATATCATGGACCAAGCATGTTAGCAACGATGAGGTCTTGGAGAGGATATCATGGACCGATCATGTTAGCAACGATGAGGTCTTGGAGAGGATATCATAGACCGAGCATGTTAGCAACGATGAGGTCTTGGAGAGGATATCATAGACCGATCATGTTAGCAACGATGAGGTCTTGGAGAGGATACCATGGACCGATCATGTGAGCAACGATGAGGTCTTGGAGAGGATGACATGGACCGAGCATGTGATCAACGATGAGGTCTTGGGGAGGATGACATGGACCGAGCATGTGAGCAGCGATGAGGTCTTGGAGAGGATATCATGGACCGAGCATGTGACCAACGATGAGGTCTTGGAGAGGATGACATGGACCGAGCATGTGAACAACGATGAGGTCTTGGAGAGGATATCATGGACCGAGCATGTGAGCAACGATGAAGTCTTGGAGAGGATGTCATGGACCGTTCATGTGAGCACCGATGAGGTCTTGGAGAGGATATCATGGACCAAGCATGTTAGCAACGATGCGGTCTTGGAGAGGATATCATGGACCGAGCATGTTAGCAACGATGAGGTCTTGGAGAGGTTATTATGGACCGAGCATGTTAGCAACGATGAGGTCTTGGAGAGGTTATTATGGACCGAGCATGTGAGCCACGATGAGGTCTTGGAGAGGATATCATGGACCGATCATGTGAGCAACGATGAGGTCTTGGAGAGAATGACATGGACCGAGCATGTTAGCAACGATGAGGTCTTGGAGAGGATATCATGGACCGATCATGTGAGCAACGATGAGGTCTTGGAGAGGATGACATGGACCGAGCATGTTAGCAACGATAAGGTCTTGGAGAGGATATCATGGACCGGAGGGCCATGATCAACTACGTTCTGAAAGGACACGGCACATAAAAAGAAGAAGCAATGTTAATAGAGAAGAAAAAAATTCTTCGTTAGTAACAAAGAAAGAGTACTGAACTGTTACTCCTTGTTTATGATAGTGAATGCTGGACAATCTCCTAAAAGATGAAGAACAAAAATATGGTTCTACAGAAGGAACCTAAGAATGGCATAGACCAAACATGTGAGCAACCGCGAGGTTTTAGAGAAGATGGTAACAAAAAGGAAACTTATACTTAACATCAGGAAGATGCAGTTGAAATTTTTACAGAAAGATCCTAAGAATAGCATAGACCGAATATGTGAGCAACGACGAGGTTTTAGATAAAATGGAAAACAAAAAGAAAGCTTATACTTAACACCAAAAAGAGGCAATTGAAAATTCTGGAGGAAAGAGGGCTTGGAAAATATAATACCCACATGAGAGAATTAGAGAACGAGGGACAAAGGCAAGCAGCGCGAAACATTCTTGATGAGATTGAGTAAATTGACGGCGGAACTGGGTTAACGGGAACGTAAAGAAAAGCTACAAAGAACAGGCAGTTGTGGAGAGCCATGATTGCCTACACGGCACATAAGGAAGAAGTGTGGAGTACACAGTGAGGATCGACGTATCTGCAGTTCTCGAGACATGATAATTGTCGCTCCGTGACTAGGCGCTCGTCTTGCAATTGCAAATCATCACTGCTAAAATTACGAAAAAGAAGTATTTAATTGTTTGAATAATCTTCCATTTTATTATCATAATATTTCTCGTTTTTTTTTCTTTCGTTAGCACAATGCCAACCCAAAAATTGGGACAAGTAATTCCGAAAGCTTCAGTTTCTTTCATTCAATAAAACCTAGTCCATTTGAAACTGAATAAAGAGATTACAGTATTTTTGTTTTTTCTAGGACAAGGTCGGGCCGATATTTCAAGCTTATTTTTACAAACACCAGTCGTTCTCAATTCGCTCTGTTTTCTTTTACCCACAGCATTGGTGTCTGGTTGCACATGTCTGTATACTGCTTACTACAAATCCTGTTTATTTATTTTTTTACTTACATGTTTACCTGTGCTGAAAAAAAAAGAAAGAAAAAAAAAGATTTATTGTTTCCGTCTAAAATCAAAATGTTTCTCTTCTATTAACAAAGCACATCGGGCCTTCAGTAGCCGCTTTAAGTGTTGTTTTTTTAAAATAAGTTCTTTAGAGGGATAAGATTGATTCAGCAGTATTGATAGATTGTTAGCAAGGACTTAAGGGAATCTTACAATACGAACAATCTGGTTGGATTCTTTGGGCATCAGTTCAAGATGAAGATCTGAACTGATAGAAAGAGTTTGCTATCGACAGATTTCAACGAAAGGTGGGTAAAAGCGGCGAGCCTGGTTTGCGTGAACGAGGCCATCCTTGATTTTCATTTTTAGTACCTTTTTTGACACAACGGGGTTGTTTACCGTTGGACCCTTCCTCTGGTTAAGGACTCTGACCCTTCCCCTGGTTAAGCAAAGCTCTTTGTTTGCCTAGTTCATGTGAGTAATTGTTGTTCCCGGCCTGCTAGTATCTTTTGCTATGATCCTTGTCAAGATTCACTACCTCCCCAGTTTGTTTTTTATTCCCTCTTTTTTTTATCCTGGCTGGGTCAGACTTTTGATTTTCCCACTTCACAATTTATTTTTTTTTCCTTCCCTCACCTTTAGTGGGTGGGCATCTTGATTTTGCTTATCAGTAGAATACAGCAGCCAGTCTTAATCTTTTTTTTGTGGAATGGACGGATCGGATTAACATATTTTATTTTTAGTTTAGATGCTGTATTTTATTTTCGTTATTTGGCTTATCCTCCCCCCTCTTCATTTCATGCAATACATATTTATAAGAAAAAAGTTACACAAAAAAAAACAGAAGAAAAGATGTTTATATATATATTGTAAAATTTTATGACATAGGTGTTTTGAATATGCGGTAATATGATGCATATTGGTTCCCTTACCGAGAGAGACTCTTTGATTTTGTCGTAGGGCAGAATACAGCGAACGGCCTCTCTGTTTTGAGGATTGGGCGGTTCCTACTAACATCAGTTATCTTTATTGGGTTTGTTTTGATATTTAGTTTGATTCTGGGTTCATCCCCTCCTCTGTCATTGTAAATCATCCATAGATTTTTATGTATAAGTTTTTATAATCATCAAAATTTTATGTCATGGGGTGCGTTTTTTAGGTTCCCTGAGAGGATGCGATATTATGGTATATGGAGGATTGATTGGTGACGGACGAGTTTTTTTTTATAGTGAATGTGAAAATTTTAATGAGTGAATGGGTCGTGAATCGGATTAGCTAGATATAGGATAGTTAGTGAAGACCAGCCTCAACCCATTCCCCCTTTTCGGCCTTGTGCCATACTTGTATATTTTTATATAATAAATCTCAATATGGTATATATAAGATGGACATAATATCTTGATCGTGTTTTGAAAAATGAAAGCATTTTATAAAACATACATACAACAAAATATTTCTTATTTTAACAGTTAAAATATAACCCTTGAAAATGGCTAAATGTATAGCCGAAAGCGCTCGGATAAAAAAGAACATTCGGATAGTTTTTATATAATTTATCATCCGAAAAGAAAAAATTATTAGATCGCATGAGAAATTGTATAAAAAACTAAGTAAAAGCACCTCGTCTGTCGTTTTCAATGAAACGTGCATAAAATAAGGTTTTCTGCCTAAATACACAAATTTTAAAGATGAATAGTAATGAATAAATTCTTTTAGTGGTTGAGTAAATTGGAATAAATGAATGGGTCACGAATCAAATCAGCTAGGTTTAGAAGAATCAGTTACGCCCACTATTCCTTTCGGCCTTGTGCCACAATTGTATTTTTAATACAATAAATATACAGTATCAACTTTCGTTAGGTTATTTCATGCCAAAAAAGATTTGATTGTGCAACATGCTTTCTGTATGAAATTTAATCTGAATTATATTTTAGTATCATTTAGTTGAAAGCGATGGTTAATGATTTTGGTATGAAGTTTAATTAGACGTTATTTTGTTTATTTACTTATTTCTCAATATTACTTATTGCTTAAATTCTTGAATATATTCTTCGTTACGTTCAGGAATTTGATTGTTTTATTTGGATCAATCATTCAATTCATATTGCTTGCCGGATAATACTTTTCACGGACCGGACTTAAGTCTATAGATTTTATAAGTATGTGTTCCACAATATATCGTTCATTATATGTATAACACACAGGTGGATCTTCCTTCTTTGGTAGTCCTGGGTATGACGATAAACTACATCCGGCAGCAAGGTCTCTGATCAGGAGGTTTTGAGGAGCGTGGAATCATATCTTAATTGCTGTTGTTCCACGGTCCAATGTAACCCGAGATGGCAGCACCTGTTTGAAGTGAAACCCAAACATTAGATTTCGACATTTAATAACCCATAGAGGTTTATAAGCGGCCAGACAAAATCAGTCAACTAACAATGCCCATTTATAATAAAATTACTAATTATTATGCCTCTTTATAGTAAAATTACCAACAATACATTTTATCTGGAGTTGAAGGCATGCAGTTGCGTTCAAAACAAGTTAAAAACAATGTCGTCCTGGGTAACAAATTTAATTCTTTTATTTGCATCACTCATATTGAAGAGTTCATTCATATTACTTGCCGGATACTACTTTTCACGGACCGGACTTAAATCTATAGATTTTATAAGTATGTGTTCCACTGTATATCGCTCACTATATGTATAGCACACAGGTGGATCTTCCATTTTTACTAGTCCTGGGTATGACGATTAACTACATCAGGCAGCAAGGCTTTTGATTGGGATATTAGGAGTTTTGAGGAGCGGGGACCACCTCATAATTGCTCCATGACTTGGGGTGGTAGCACCTGTTAGGGTCCCAGCTATGGGCAAATAGTGCCCTCCCCGCAAAAAAACAAAACACTACGAAAGTATAAAAATACATTTTATATAAAAAAATTACCAACAATACATATTTATAGAAAATTACCCACAATGCATTTTATCAGCAGCTGAAGGCATGCAGATGCATTCAAAATATATTTAGTTGAAGCCATAATATATTGTTCAAAATATTTAGATTTCGGCATTAAATAACCCATAGAGGTTGATATGCCACTAAACAAAATCAACCAACCAACAATACCTATTTATAGTATATATTTAGTTGAAGCCATAAAATTGTGTTCAAAATATTTAGATTTCGGCATTAAATAACCTATAGAGATTGATATGCCGCTAAACAAAATCAACCAGCAATTCTTGTACGAGCACTTATTTAGTTATTTTGCTTACTCATATCGGATTTTTTTTTTTGACTCTGGACTTGCATGCTAGACGTACATGTTCTTTGTTCTTTCTTTTTATACCTTTTTTCCCCCCTTTGGTATCGGCTTGATTATTCGCAAATCAAGACAACGAAGGTTTTTCGGACGAGTATAATTTCTTATACTTATAAGATTACTAGTATATATATATATATATATATATATATATATACAGTGTAACCCGGGTATAAGAGAGTTGTCGGGACCGGAGAAGAAGTCTCTTATATCCGGGTTTCTCTTATATCCGGGTTTGGTCTATTTTATATACATTAACACAGGCTCTAATTTGGGACCAGAGAAAATCTCTCTTATATCCGAGTTTTTCTTATATCCGGGTCTCTTATATCCGGGTTACACTGTATATATATATATATATATATATATATATATATATATGGACAAAAATCAGTGTTGCGCTTTGAAATATTCTGACAAAGCGTTTAGGGTACTGCACAAAGGTCAGTCGGTTAGACATTTTCTTTTTTTTAAAAGTAGTTCAGATTTTTCTTCATCGACCAATTTTGTACAGGTAGAAGGCAAAGGTGTCTCATGGCTGGGTCGTGAATACAAAATTTGTTTATGCTTTGTACACACTGGGAGCTTATTTACATCAATCTATTGATTTAATAATAAATTTATTTTAGTAGTTTAACCCCCATGTCTACCTTTTTGAGTTTCGCCGTTTTGATAACATTTTTCTATGTTTAGTTTAGTTAAACGTAAAAGCTTCCTTTTAAGGAAAAATGTAGCGGTCCGACATTTTTCAAAACAATATATATATATATATATATATATATATATATATATATATATATATATATATACATATATATATATATGTATGTATATATATGTGTGTGTGTGTGTGTTGAAAATATATAAAATAGGAAAGAACTGGTTAGATAAATAATCCAAAGTTCCTTAGTATTTTAGTTTTATTTTTTAAAAAATAGTGGTCGATACAAAAGTAGAGCATAAATATAATTATTTATTTAAAAATATGATTCCAACTCGCGACATAAGAGGTCTCATGTTTCAAAACAAGAGCCGAAAACTTCAATATAATTATTTGAATTAAATTGAATTAAAGTAAGCTCTGTTCCATCTTCAAAAGCAAATTATTTTTGAATAACTTATTTCTGAAATTTACGTGTTTTAATAGTATATTCATATAAATCAAAATTTCCATGGTAACAGCCAAGTGGATTTTTAAACTAGGTAGGGGCGTGTTGGGTGTTAATAATACGTATCAGTGTAGAGTTACTTTCATAGATGTCAAGTCAGGGTAATAATAAACCTAATATGTTAAAACAATATATATATATATATATATATATTGTTTTAACATATGCATAAGAATGAAACATAAACAATAACATTAATAATAAAAATAAGATGAACGAATTATAAACAGAAATCAGAATAAGAACATTATAAAAAATTGCATAACACCAGTTGACAATAGCAAAAAAAATTAGATTAATTATTTATCACAAAAAATTTAAAACTAACCTTATAGTTAAAAATAATAATTCACCTCCTAGAACAAAATTAAATAGGGCAAATATTATTTACGAATTTAAATGCCCATTAAGGAATTTTATTCCTGGAAATCAACTTTCGTAAATAATTATATAGGCCACACTACAACATGTTTGACACGGAGACTCACTCTACACCTTTCTGACCATAGCTCAATTAGATCTCATTTAAATATTCATGGAGACCTACCGGACACTATTCGTAACATGCTTGTTGACAACACTAATATAATAGCGTCATCTACATGCAAAAAAGGCTATTCTTATCTTTTAATGACCCCTGTGTGTTCTTAGATCTATTTAGATTAAAATATAAGAATGCCGATAACTACTCCATTTCTCGGACCAATCTTTATTGTTTTATAACCGTTCACGCAGAACTCTTCATTGCCAGTTCAAGAAAGACATTTGGGTCACTAACACAGAAAAAGAGAATGTCTCATATCGAGAATATTTCACATCGAAAAACATAAAGGAAAAAAAAAATTATTATTTTTAATAATATGTGGAAATCTCCAACCTTTGCCTGATGACGGTCGCGAGACCAGAAACATGTGTAGCAAAATTATGGAAAATAAAACATAACATTTTTTTAAAAGTCCACATTACAACCTGTTGTGGAGTTATTTCGCAGTGGAAGCTTGTATTTGTACTAAGTCGGTCCTAAAATAGGTTCGACGTACAAAACGTTAGGAACTTGATATAATAGGTATGACGCAGAGTAATCTAGTTGTGGTCATTGATACTTTCGCATTCGACTAACTGTCGTCCGACATCGACTGACTGACTGACTGGCCGACCCCCGTTTCTATTACTACTCCTACTTATATTAGGTGGGAGAGTCTATTAACTATATAATCGGTGTTTTTCACCATAACACAACCAAAAATGTTTGCGGTTTCTCTCTTCTTTTTAATATATATATATATATATATATATATATATATATATATATATATATATATATATATATCCTTTAGTCGGTGCTGTGTAGTGTAAGTAAATACTACCTTCCGTTGACTTTTAGCTGCGTTGGATTCCTTATCATAAGGATTACACACATATCTAAATTTCGTGTTATATCTACTGAACAATGTCAGCAAGGGCGTTGAATAAGGAACTTCTGCTATCAACCTACCATTTCGATTATGCCGTTTCCCAAATAGTTGGGTATATTGTATGTACTCTCAGAGGAATCCTTTCAATTTTCTTTTGGCATTACCGACCGAATGTTATCTTGAGCCGGTAATGTGAACCCTTCATGCTTCAAACTGTATTTTTTAGCCCAGAAAAAATAATCTACCGGTGAGAAATTGTATTTTATTACACTATTAACCCCAGGTTGTCTATAAAAAGTAGAGAAAAAAAAAAGAATTTTTCATACTGATAAAGCGAAAAATGGCTTCTGTTATAAAATTTCTGGCCTACGATTCCTTACAGGTGAAACGTGCCTTCTCCGAGAAAGCCAACATTAGCAAAAGTTACATGACCATTTTAACATTGAGAGCAGTCGATTGGCAAAGAAAGGGTCTGGTGTTTCTCAAGAACAAGGACTTTTTAAAAAAATTATGTTGGCTCCACAAAAGGTTCTATGCGACCTCCGAACCTATATTACATTTTCACCTACGAATAGGCCTTCCTTTATGAAATACCTGAACTCATTTTTACATAGTAATGTGTACAATCTATACCAGAGCCGGTTCAAGGGACTCAGGCCCCACCCTAAATCGGCCTCGAATCTACTAAATCTCAATTTTCATGAGGAAGTATTCATAGAAAATACAAATTTTATTGTAACTTAATTATATACAAAAAGGGATCATATGCAATATAGGGGAACAACTAGAAGACAAATTTCTTTTTCTAGGGCATCATATGTACTGCAGCCCACTTGTTTGAATTCAGGGTTTTATTTCTCCTGGACCGGTTGCCAAGGTTACAGAGATCATTTTGTTCTGCTATTTACTCATATCTGGGGGAAGAAGAGGATTCGTACCTTTCCCAAGACTATTTCCGCGTAAGTGAACATAACTATCTCGGCTCTCCGATTCCTTAATCTGAGCCGCTATCCATTCATTTTACTGAAGAACTTCGCATTTACGCAGGTGATCGTTGTTTATATATATATATATATATATATATATATATATATATATATATATATATATATGTACTAGCAGTATAACCCGTCTTCGACCGGTTGTTTCATTACTGGGAATTTTTGCCGTTCAGTTAGAGCAGTTTAAAGTCAGCCTACTCGAAAATCAATATTAGTATTAGGTTGGTGCAAAAATAATGACGTAATAATGTCGTTTTTTGACGTATTTTTAACGTCAAAAACGACATTCTTACGTCATTATTTTTGCACCAACCTAATAAAAACAATTGGGTGCAACTTAGGCACATCCCCAAATGGGGTGGGGGCGTTAACAATTTGAATTGAGGTGGGAGCTGACAAGGGAACTGTATAATAATAAATAATATTACAGTGATAATTTAAAATATTTTTATTAAAGTTTTTCTGAAAGATATATATCCAAGAACAGATAGTAAATAGTAAAACGTTATAATGGACAGGAAGTAGTGGAGAGCCATTATCGCCAACAATTTGGACTCAAAACCAAACCGGCACTGAAGAATTATTATTTCAAATAAAAAAAACTTCATTAAAATTGGATGAAAACTGTGGAAATGCCGCTATCCATAACTCCACCATAACCTTCAACATAAAAGATAAATAAAATGTATTTAAAATACAAAATCGAAAATAAATACAATGTATTTAAATACAAATTAGAGACATGTCATAATAAATCATTCCATCTTAAAGAAATTAACAATGTTTTGCGGTAATTTAACAGTATGGATAAAAAAAGACTTAACATAATCAAAACAAAATGAAGAATTTGGAAGAGAAAAAATGAACCTAAGAATGACGTCAAAATCTGCGAAAACTTTTCCTCCGCCAGTTGTGCTTAGTTTAATTTGTAACGTATATATATATATGTAAGTAGAAAAAAGTAAAGGTTGATAAGATAGCGAGAGTTACTCTGCCCGGGACCTCCGATCAGGCTTGCCCCAAACTGACCGGGGGTGGGGTCCAGGAGTAATACGCACCAGCGTTGTTATCGAGTTAGATACTCAATAATTAATATAGTAAACTTATTATTAGATGCTACTCGTAGGGTGATGTTTCATAAGCGGAGAAAATTTTTAATGACGTCACACTTAGTACTTGACACTATTGTAGTCTCTCTATATAAAACTATGATATATATATATATATATATATATATATATATATATATATATATATATATATATATATATATATATATATAAGTCAATGCAGTAATGTGCCAGACATGCGTGAGTGGAGAACCATTGTCGCCAACAATTTGGACTCAAAACCAAACCAGCACTAAAGAATTATCTATCAAACAAACAAAAAAAAAATTCATTAAAATTGGATGAAAACTGGAAATTCATAAACAATATCCGATTACACACAGAGAGAGAGAGAGAGAGAGAGAGAGACAGAGAGAGACAGACAGACAGACAGACAGACAGACTCATACATACATACACACGCACTTTTAGAATTATATATATATATATATATATATACACACAGATATATATATATATATACACACACACACACACATATATACATACACACATACTATATCTATCTATCTATCTATCTATCTATATATATATATATATATACACACACACACATATATATATATATATACACACACATACTATATCTATCTATCTATCTATCTATCTATATATATATATATATATATACACACACACATATATATATATATATACACACATATATATATATACACACATACTATATCTATCTATATCTATCTATCTATCTATCTATATATATATATATATATATATACACACACACATATATATATACATACACACATACTATATCTATCTATCTATCTATCTATCTATCTATATATACACACACAGATATATATACATACACACATACTATATCTATCTATCTATCTATCTATCTATCTATCTATCTATCTATATATATATATATATATATATATATATATTATTCTGAAAATGTGTGTGTGTATGCATGTGTGAGTGTGTGTGTGATTGGATGTTGTTTATGCATTTCCAGTTTTCATTCGATTTTGATATGTAAGATCTCTGGATGCTGGTTGCTGGTTGTAGAGCAACGGTTTCGAATAAAATCTCGGTGTCTGTTTTTTATGTTTGCATCTTCGAAAATGGAGTCTTGTGCCTTATAGCAGCTTAAATTCTTCGATTAAATTCTTCATGCTTATCGCAGACGATTATCTAAACAAGTCCAGCCAGGCTAGAAGTGATAAGGGGCGACGCCTAATTTTTGGCGTTGACATCAGAAACACAGACGCTTGCACAGATATACTTGCAGAAAATGTATGTAGCCTATATATTTAATAATAATAATAATAATAATAATAATATATATATATATATATATATATATATATATATATATATATATATATATATTGCTACTGTTAAATCATTAATATCTACTATCCAAAAGAATTTATCGAATCTTAACAATATCAAAATAATTACAACTACAAACAAAACTATTATCGATGTGATCAAAACAAAAAATAGCCATAACATGTCTGAATTAGGTATACATTGATCCTCCAAGCGTAGCTTAGATGTGGCACAAGGCCGAAAATGTGGAGCTCCCAGGGAGGATCGAACTCACTACACAGTCGTAACTGATCTAGAAAAACAAGCTTGCTAATCATTACGATACGTTGAAATGCCTCTGAAACAAGTATATATAAAATAAAACTGTCATAACTGTTCCTTACAATATATTGGAGAAACTTGAAGAAATTTAAAAAACGATTCTATGAACACAAAAAGGATGTTATACAGAACAATTTATCAAACGCATTATTCATATATAGAAATAAGTCCAACCACAACTTTGAAGTAAAGAATGTCACATTTATTAAAAAGAGAACGTAACTTAATTAGACGGAAGATTATTGAAAGTGCTGCTATCGATTCTTCTCAAAATATAAATCTGCGCCCCAGATTTTTTCAATACCTCCTTTCCTAAAAGAAATAATCCTTTCCCAAGCCAATGTTATGTGATTATAAAAAGTTTTAAAATTTAAAAGAAACGCTAAAATTCCAAACCTATTATTTAAAATATATAATACATAAATTAATCTCAAAATTGAAGTAAGATAAATAATAATTATATTATAAAACAAATCAACAACAGTATTTTATTCCCTTTTGTTTATTAAACATTAAATTATATCACTTACAATCCTCCATAATTTACCTTGACTTCCAGTTAACTTGTTTTATATATTCATGAGTAATATTATTATTATAATTTCTGAAAACTAAAGATATTTATTAATTCTGTTTATAAATGCATGCTGTAGAATAAATTACTTATATTTACCTTGATAGAGCTCATCAGAGGATGAAATGCGTCGGCTAAGATACATTTTTCTTTTGTCTTTATTCATATATATATATATATATACTGGAGTCTTCCGTCGAATTCGACGTATGAGGGTCAAACAGATCGGTTCCTAGGAAACTGACAGCCGACACCAGCACATGAGATTTGATTATAATGGTGAAGGTTTTGTGCAGGACCATCCACACTTTTTTAAGGGCCGAATGCAGAGACTTCGTGCACTACGTGCCACAAGGTCCCTAAACGACCCTCCGCAGGTTTTGAATTCAGAGTTGTCCTTCTCCTAGACCAGTTGCCAGGCTATAGAACCCAGTCTGTCCTGCTTTTATCTATAGCTGGAGGGAGAAGAGGATTCACACCTTTCCCAAGTGTATTAGCACGTAAGTGAATATAATGGATATATATATGGTCAGTTATCAGTTATATATATATATATATATGGTTATATGGTCAGATAACTGATATATATATATATATATAAAATAAAAAGAAAAAGAAAAAATCAAAATAAATAAAAACAAGCAAAATAATTTAACCCAAATAAATAAATAAACGACTCCCGGAAAAATAACCACCAAAATAGACTACCCACAATGCACCACTGACCCGTATATATAAATAGCCGAGTAAAATAACAACACTCGTCTAGCATGAAACAGCCTGTTGCCTCTAAGTGTTGACTTTAATGTTCACTTTTATATTTATACATACATACATACATATATAAAACGTTATTTTAGTCGTTACCCATGTTTCAAATAGACGCCCAGTTATTATTATTTTAAGCAAAATGTATTAAGTCTACCGGTCTACACGCTCAATAAAACTTAATTAGGTACCACCAAAATGGATGCTTTTTTTCCGAAATGAAAGCCAAAATTTAGTCACTTTTCCATCGCCATAAAGTTGCTTTCCTGTGCCTTTTCTATAAACAATTTCATGACATTTGTTCGGATGAACTCTTCGCTGTGGTACCCAAGCTTTATGAATTTAAGCGCAGTACTCGATTGGCAACAAGGTCTCATCAATTCACAGTTGCATTGGCTAGATGCAACCGTAAATTCTGTGCTAACAGCTTCTTATCTTGCACATCTCGCTTGTAGAAACCTCTTCCGGCTACATGCTTTCCATCCAACTTTGATCTTCAAAAATTTAAATACAATATCAATCTTTATAAACTTCTTGATTACTCTTCTATTATTCTCGTTCCTTAGTAATGTTTATCTTTTTTTCTGATTCTTTTACACTCAGTAACCCTTGGTATCTTGGTGGCTTTTACGGTCTTCCATTGGTTGAAAAGATTTAAAAAAATTTACTTTTTTCTTAAGTTTAACTTAAAATCTATTCATTTTTAGAGCTTCGAAAACGCGTCATCTCTCTTTGACAAAAGGTCAATAAAAAAAAATTTAAATGGTGTCGAGACACAAACCTTTTTTTTTAGCTAATTTGAGGACGCTGAATCTGAAAATGACCTTACTATTTCTTGGTTACCCACCGTTTTTACTGTACAGAAATACCTCATTTTTAGAAAAAAGCATATTTTTCATTTTTTTCTGTATATATGATATTGACAAATGGCAATATTTCTCAAAAGAAAATCTTAGAAACTTCTCAATTTGTATTTAAACCAACAAATATTGGTCTACTTATTGAGAAATACTAGTTTTGCAATAAAAATCAGAGCCTAAGTCTTTAAAAATAACACGATTGAATATACCCAAGACCAACAAGTATTTTCATGAAATCCTTTAATAAACTAACAGCAGAAATAAAACCTTTGTGAACATAAGAACTATGATAAAAATTTTCTTTCTTGATTGTCTGTCATGTTCAATGTTATTTAAGTTACTTTTGATACTCCAGCAGTATCATATACAATGGAATAAGTACATTCAATTGGGATGTCTTTAGTTGGAGTTTCTTTCCAACTGTGAAAACAAAATGCTCTCAATGTGTTTGGTTTCCTTCCGTAGTGAAGGAATAAAAGTGATTGGATAAATTTATGAATATCAAACAGAAGATTTTAGGGTTTCATTTTCTTGATGTCACCTTAATTATCAGGTTTACTAAAAAGTGTATTACTGATAAAGTTTATCAGTTAATTTGAATTTTGTCGAGAAATTGAAAAAAAATCGGTATTTCTATTTTAAAATTTTTTACTCAAAAACAATTTTTCTTATGAAAATAGTTTATTTCAGGTGGCTGACATAATTTACACGGCCTACCTGAAAATTGATGGGTTTCTACGACATTTATTAACTAAATTTTGCAATCAGCCAAGCTCGTATATTGATCTTTTCTCCCAAAATGAGCAATTTCAGTGCAGCAAAAATGGTAGTTAACCATGAAAAACTAAGGTCATTTTCAGAACCAGCACCATCAAATTACCTAAAAAAATGTGTTTTGCTTCTTGGCACCAAAAATAGTTTCTTAAAATATTGGATCTTCAGTGAGTGTCCAAACTTTGTGTCCTAATGTCAGGATTATAAGTACGATTCCAACTTCAAATTCTTACCAATTTTGCTATCGTCAACATATCAGCTGCTCGTCTCACAGAGAAGGATTATCTACCAGTTGATAGGAATATATGAAAATTTTGAGTAGGCGTCAGATTTTTCAGATCTTAGAGAGAAAAACAAAAAAATAAAACCACGTACCAAAGAAGACAAAAACAAAACAGTCGCTTTTGCTCTCCTCAAAAGTACATTTTTCCCAATCTTATCTGATTCTGTCCGTATCTTCGTTGTAAACCGATACACCACACATTCCTCCTCTTTTGGGCCAGCTGAGATGGATGGGAGCTGGGATGCACAAGGCTAAATGCTGATATGTTCAAACGAGGTCATTCTAATTGTCCCGGTATTGCGACCGATTAACGCTTCAGCCTTCTTTCTATCACAACTTTCGAGACAAAATATTATCACTATATACAGGGTGTATTAAAAATACTTTTACAAACTTTGGGAGCGGGTTTTCCACACTAAACAAGGACAAAAGTCTATATAAACATATGTCCGAAAAGGTTTACAGTAGACGCTGTTATCCAAGATATAATCCCAAAATACTTATAGCTAGAGTCAGAAAGGTAGCCATTAGTCAGAAAGAGGCAGAATGGTAGCCATAGTCTACATTACTTGACATTTATCTTTCTTTCTTTAGGTCATTTCATTGTCTTCTTTCTTTCTTCCGTTCTTTTCATTTTGTTTATTCTTTCTTCCTTTTTCTTTTCTGTTTTTCTTTCTTTGTTTTCTTTTTTTCCCAATTTTTCTTTTTGTTTTAGTCCCTTTTTACTTTCTATGTTCTCTCTCTCTCTCTTTCTTTCTTTCTTTCTTTCTTTGCTTTCTCCTACTCTTCTTTCCATTTTCTTCTAATTTCTTTCTTTCTTTCTTTCTTTCTCCTACTCTTCTTTCCATTTTATTCTAATTTCTTTCTTTCTTTCTTTCTTTCTTTCTTTCTTTCTTTCTTTCTTTCTCCTACTCTTCTTTCCATTTTCTTCTAATTTCTTTCTTTCTTTCTTTCTTTCTTTCTTTCTTTCTTTTTTTTTTCTTTTTAATTTTTTACTTCGGTCACTTTTCTCTTTCTTCGTCCCCTTTCTTTCTTTCTTTCTTTCTTTTTTCTTTCCTTCTTTCTTTTTTTTCTTTCTTTCTTTCTTTCTTTCTTTTTCTTTCTTTCTTTCTTTCTTCGTCCCCTTTCTTTCTTAAGTTTTTTGGTCTTTTTTTTCTTTCTCTATCCTCTTTCTTTAATTTTCATTTTTCGCTCTTGTCCTTCTTTCCTATATTGACGCCGTTATTTTTAATTGTTAAAACAGTAAACTTCCTTTTACCTACCAGTTACCCGGCAACTCATCTTTTTCCAACTTTTTCCACTGTTCCAATTTTATTTCCCAGCATTCTCCATATGAGAGAGAGAGAGAGAGAGAGAGAGAGAGAGAGAAAGCAAAGGCACATGGCTGACATTTGCCTGCAGTGAACTTCAAAGAAAGACGCTAAAGTTCATGTGTCTAAAAGGCGACAAAACTATTGGACACTCTGTGTATCCCATTAAGTAATTGCTCTACTGTCACGCGTCAACGCATATTCCTTGATAGAAGGGTCCTATTAAAATAGGGGCTGTTGAGGTACCATACTAAACTTTTTCCCTTCAAGGCTTCTCAGATGGTTAAGAAGTGCAAACAGGCGGCACCCATCTTCTCGAACTAATGCCAACAAAAGAGTTGATTCCTTGAGATCGCTCTGTTCTCTCTTTTTCATATCAGCGACAAGACCTTTTAAAATAATTCTGCTAATGGGAGATAAGGATTGATGGCGTTACCAAAAATTTCATCTACCTCCCCCTCCAGTTACCTGTTATATAGTTATCTGGAAGAAAATCATTGTTATTGTTCAAAAATTGTTAATGCAATATGATATATATATAAAGTCATCCACACACAGACTGTTTCGCTGGTTCACAGTTCTTCAGTGTGGCTAGACATCCTGTTGCCTCTACCTAGGATCAAAACCCGACTGAATTGGTGTCAGCGGGAGATTCTACCACTAAACAGTCGGCGCACGTAATCTGTTAATGCAATATGATATATATATATATATATATATATATATATATCATATTGCAAGACCTACTATGCTGACGATACAACTATTTACTCCTGTCTTAATACTAAGTCTGATCAGTTCAATAAGGTCAAATTGATAGCTTTTGTAAAAAAAATGGCCGACAATCTGTTGTTAACTGGGGCAAGGAATGGCTTGCTAATTTTAATCTCTCCAAAAGAAAACTTCTCTCTTTTAATCGTCTGAGAGAATACATTATACCTCCAATCAGCATGGCTGATGCTAACCTTAAGGAGAGTTACTTCTTACGCCCTCTCGGACTAACGTTTTTTTGTTGACATGAAGTGGAAAGATGATATTGAAGCAATTGCTTGGTATTTAGCCAGGAAAGGTGGTTCAGTGTATCGCGCTACAGCTTTTCTTTTTCTTTATTTCTTTCTTTCTTTCTTTTTTTCTTTCTTTCTTTCTTTCATATACTTTGTTCCTTTTTAGCGTCCTGGGTATGACGATTGACTACATCCGGCAGCAAGGCGTCTGATCGGGAGGTTTTCTGGAGCGTGGAACCACTTCTTCTGTTGTTCCCAGGCCCAGCCTAACCAGAGGTGGTAGCACCTGTTAGGGTTTATGGCCAAATAGTGACCCACCAAACTGGATTCAAAACACTATGAACGTATAGATTTTTATAGTAAAAATACCAGCAATACATTTTTTGAAAAAAATATCAGCTATACATTTAAAAGAAAAATTAATACATATTTTACTCACACGAACCTATCCTAAAAGTCTTGTCGGCATTAAATAACCCATTGAGGTGTTGATATTCCATAACACAAAAGAATCCAAACCAAATCAGAACTTCTTTTTTATTTTAAAATTGTCTTTTTTCTTTCTTTCTTTCTTTCTTTCTTTCTTTCTTTCTTTCTTTCCTTCCATTTCAATGAAACAGACGTCTTCTTCTATCCCTTTTTCTTTCTTTCTTTCTTTCTTTCTTTCTTTCTTTCTTTTAATTAATCCTTTATCTCTTTCTTTCTCTCTTTCTTTCTTTACTTCCATTTCATTGAAGCAGACGTCTTCTTCTATCCCTTTTTCTTTCTTTCTTTCTTTCTTTCTTTCTTTCTTTTAATTAATCCTTTATCTCTTTCTTTCTTTCTTTCTTTCTTTCTTTCTTTCTTTACTTCCATTTCATTGAAGCAGACGTCTTCTTCTATCCCTTTTTCTTTTTTTCTTTCTTTCTTTCTTTCTTTCTTTCTTTTAATTAATCCTTTATCTCTTTCTTTCTTTTCTTTTTTCTTTACTTCCATTTCATTGAAGCAGACGTCTTCTTCTATCCCTTTTTCTTTCTTTCTTTCTTTCTTTCTTTCTTTCTTTCTTTTAATTAATCCTTTATCTCTTTCTTTCTTTCTTTCTTTCTTTACTTCCATTTCATTGAAGCAGACGTCTTCTTCTATCCCTTTTTCTTTCTTTCTTTCTTTCTTTCTTTTAATTAATCCTTTATCTCTTTCTTTCTTTTTTTTTTCTTCTTTCTTTCTTTCTTTCTTTCTTTCTTTCTTTCTTTCTTTACTTCCATTTCACTGAAGCAGACGTCTTCTTCTATCCCTTTTTCTTTCTTTTTTTCTTTCTTTCTTTATTTCTTTCTTTCTTTCTTTCTTTACTTCCATTTCATTGAAGCAGACGTCTTCTTCTAGCCCTTTTTCTTTCTTTCTTTCTTTCTTTCTTTCTTTCTTTCTTTCTTTCTTTCTTTCTTTCTTTCTTTCTTTCTTCCTATCGTCTCCTCCTTTTCCCGAGTTGCATTGTAAGATACAAAGTTTCGAGGAAAGTGGATTTGTCGATTTCAAATTTAGACCCTTACCTTCATTTTGATACTAACGCCCTTGGAAAAACTTATATCCTTTTCTTCTCCATCAAGCTGTGGATTAAATAGCAGGGTAAACTAAGCTCTCTAGCATTGGGTGGTAACCAGTCTTAGAGTA
Organism: Acanthosepion pharaonis; assembly: GCA_903632075.3. Classification (NCBI taxonomy): domain Eukaryota; kingdom Metazoa; phylum Mollusca; class Cephalopoda; order Sepiida; family Sepiidae; genus Acanthosepion; species Acanthosepion pharaonis. The sequence continues at coordinate 99,598 of CAHIKZ030000715.1, read as the reverse complement.
GGAAAACTCTAAACTCGAAATCGCGAAGAATATCATCGGAAACCACGCCACTATATTTCACAAGAAATCATGATAATTCACAGATAATAAAGAAAAGGAATCTGGAGAGCCATGGTCGTCTACGCTTTGAAGAAACATGGAATTAAAACAAAAAGCCAAGCGAACACCCGCCAAAGATGGAAACAGCATTAAAATATCCAGCTGCGTTATATCAGATATATATATATATATATATATATATATATATATATATATATATATATATATATATATATATATATATTTATTTCTGAGGCTGTAAAATGTGAAAGATAAGACCGTAGAAAATGCAAGAGAAGCTTTTATTACAAAGATGGGGAGAAATATTTTCCTAACAAGTTTTGCTTGGACAAATTCACTGGTAATTTTGATAAATGCACGAATTTCAGATTCTCAAATATAGTTTCCAGAAATAGCCATCTTTCTAATTTTAAAGAAGGCCTGACAACCGGACTAAGAAGGCCTTCCGGAGATGAGGAATTAGTTACAAAGTTCGGATATGAGGGATTCCGGATAAAAGGGATTCCGGATATGGGGGATTCCGGATATGAGGGATTCCGGATATGAGAAATTGGTTACAAAGTCCGGCATTGAGAGGTTATATTTAGATTGAAATAAAAGAACTGAAATCAGGTTTAACATTTATTTTCAATGTTTTATAGTAAACAAAATAAGCTAATGGTGAGTGAAATATAACGGAATTGATTTTAAGGAAAAAGAAATAAATTATGTAATGTTAATGAAAATTCGTTAAATTAAGTATGCCACGTATGCGAAACAAATAATGTAACGAGGATTTTTTAATCTCTGTTGCATGATGATTCTTTTTCTTCTAACGTCATTCTCAACTTTGTCCGCATTTCGTTTTGCTTTTCTTCTTGAATTTTTTTAAACGAGAAACACGTTTTTAATTCTGCGCGCGTTATTGCAATCGTCATAGCTGAATGCTGGCTTTCTTTCCATAAAACTGACAACCTTTTCAATAGCTTTCTCAATTTCAGTCCAGGTTTTATTTTCTTGTTCATTGTGACAGTGTGAACGCTGGAGAGTAGTTTCTTTGGAAGATTTTATATCATACAATATTGACATTCCTATGTTGAACTCAGCCTTTAGTTACAATGAACTTCCACCAGCGTCTAGTCTGTTTAAAATTTCCACTTTTTGCGATAACTCCAAAGTTGTTCTTTTCCTCTTATTCCCATCATCTTTTGAATCAATACAATCCATTAGGGTGAAATAACCATAAGCAATTATCCAAAGTAAATTTCATGAAAAACAGAAATTTTAAATCAGTTACGTTTTACTCAAATAGTGCAAATATACGCATAAAAATCATGTCTGGATATGCGGGATTCCGGATATGAGGGATTCCGGATATGAGGAACTCCGGATATGAGGGATTCCGGATATGAGGGATTCTACTGTATTGAATTCTTAAAAATAAGAAATTAAAATCATAATAATTATTATTAAAGACTATTATTGTAATATTGATGCTAAACTAAAATTAAATGGCTGGATAGTCCATGATAATATCAGGTTTTAACACCTATTTTTAATCATTTCACCCCAAGCACGGCAGTAAAGCCACTAAGACGCAAAGGGTAACCGAGTGTTAAAAAATAGTAGAAAAACAAAAACATTACTACGGAGAGGGAACAATAAATTGACAGGGAATTTACATTTTTGAAGATAAATGTTGACAGGAAAACAAGAGATAGGAAGAGCGTTTTATAAGTGAGAAGTTCGAGAGAAGAAACTATTAGCATAGAACCTACGGTTACACCTAGCCAGTTCCATTGTAAAATGATGAGACCTAACTACCAATCTGGTACTGTGAGATTTGAGGCACCACAGAGGAAAGCTCATCAGAACAACTGAAAATCACAGTAAAGCTATATTACGGCGGTGAGAAAGTGACTGAAGTCGAGGTGACCAATAATATATTATTTGTATTTTATCAGAGAACTAGCAGCATGACCCAGCGTTGCCCGTGCTTGATTAAAAAATCGTACAGTATTCCTTACACCAAAACAACACATTCTTACTTATATTATTACTACAGCCACCATAATACCTCAGTGTCTCTATAGCACCATAGAAAGTTATTCAGAACAATTACTATAAAAGTATTTATAGAAAAGGAACAGGGAAGCTATGTTACGGCGGTGAGAAAGTGACTGAAGGCGAGATGTCAGGTCAGGAATAATAACATTTCAGATTCTACTGTGGATTTTATGAAGCATCTTTAGATATGTATAGCAGGAGCACCAGACCATATGTGACAGCAATAAAGTACATTATAGAGAGACAAAATCGCCAATGTCATGAAATGGCACCACACATAGAAGAAGGCCACCATTTTATTACTAGACCTATGTATCAACTGCGTCTGAGTTTGTACTACCCCCGCCTATGTGTTGAAGTCGCCATTACTGTTCCGCCAAATACATTAACCAAAGCTTTAAATCTTTTTGATTATTTCTTGCTTGATTTGATTTCTCTTTTTTGTAGTTTGTCCGCTTTTTGTGTATCCATCATTTTTCGTTGTGTTTGTTTTCATTTTTGAGTAGCATGAACGTATTTCCAGATGTTAGGGGGCGTAAGAAATGCCATTTATAACTGAAATCGTTTTGTCTGTACATTTCAAGTGGCTTGGTTATTTAAAATAGGGACACAAAGAGATGATCAAATCTCGAGAATTTAATTTTCCAGTTAGATGCCGTATTAAAATTAGAATAGGAATAATAATGAATGCTGTGGCATTCACTCACATCATAGCAGCAGAAATTAGCCTCGTGTTCACGGAGATAAAATACACTTGACAGGAAATAAAGAGTGTCGAAATAACAGGAAAAGCAAGGTAAATTGTATGTTACGTTCATAAAATGTATTTATATTTTTGTGTGTATTGGTGTGCGTATTTTTTTAGGCTATAATTGTTTTGTGGTACATGTGATAAAAGGGAGAAATTTACTTCGTAGTATTACAAGCCATATCACAGAGAGACGTTACACACGTGTTGCCCGTGCCGAGGTTCGTAGTGAAGAGATTGAATTTAACGTCTTTTGGTAGGATGTTCATATTTCCGACAGGAACAGTTCTTGTTGCATGCTGGGAGTATTTTTATTATTTTTAATTTTGATTTAATTTATTTTATAAAACATTTTTATGGTATTCTTTTATTTTATTTTTATTTATTGATGACGATGATGACACTACTACTACTACTACTACTACTACTAATAATAATAATAATAATAATAATAATATCATCCCTACATCGTAAAATAAGCACAACGACAATGACAATAGTAATTCTGAATTAATTTATTCTCATACCAACAAAATACAAATACAAAAATACCTTCGGCCCCTGGCCACTTAGCTGTTTATATAACATTGGAAGGGGCAACTTATGTCCCCTTGTATCTGCCTGTTGAAGTCCAACCCCATTATATAATGAGACCTTCCATTTCTACTCTACAATGAACGATTAGGCACCATCTATAAATAAAGTTTTAAGAAACATCTAATAAATGTTTTAAGAAACATCTAATAAATGTTTTAAGAAACATTTAATAAATGCTAAACAGGAAAATTTCATTAGAAACAACGAAAAGACTACTAAACTACTGTAATTTCTCGAAAATAATACGCATTTTTTTACTGTAAATTACAGGTAGTAGTAGGGGTGCGTATTATAAATAGGTTTAAACAAAAATATTTTTTTCGTTATTGATTTATAATAATAAATATGTACTTGTTTTAAAATAAGAAAGATATTATCCCAATTTTCATTTTAAATCCAACAATAATAATTGTAACATATTTTACCAATAAATTCATGTTTATCAGTAACCGCATTTTTATTTGTCGAAAAAATAAGTCAAGAGTGTTTGGCCAGCATTTCGAATACAGCCCAAAGGATAATTGTGCTTTTTTCTTAGCTGAATAACAAAACGCTCAAAAATCAAAAGCTTATCTTCGTAGACATCAGGCAAACGCTGGGCTATGGATGTTCTCCTGATATATCAAACCTCTACATAAAAAGAAAACAACAGTTTACTGAAGCTTTAAATGTCTTTCCAGGATACATTGATCGTTGATGGCAAATATTCACTTTCGCGTTCAAATGATTCAAATTTGAATCAATAGCCATTACCGCAAGGAAAGTTGACCCGCCAGAAAGTTTTTTTAACTTCATCTTTATTTTGATATGGAACAAATACATTGAATCAATAAACTTTGTTCCATCTCTGGATATTGCGCAAGGAAAGTTGGTTCTTTTTATTCTGTCTCCATAAACGACGCCAAAAGTTGCAGTTTTTTTTTTGTTCTTTCATTCTTTATTTTTGGTTAAAATTTGCCATTAACTACACGTTTTGGAAGAAAAATAAAATGTTATATTTATCACTTTATTTTCGATCGTCTTTTATTCTTTCAAAGACAAAATGTCTTCGTAATTATTTTTGTTTTTTATTGACAAAATTTAAACGTTTGTTCAATTTTGGATCTTTATAGGATTATTTTCGAGAAAATACGGTTTATATCAGTTTTCAGTTCAGGAAAGCCGTTCTACCTATAGCTTTGGACACGGTCATTTACCAAACAGAAAACCCCACTTTTTTGATAGTTCAATTAATCAATATTCTTTCTCCAAAAACGTAAAAATATTTTCTGGCTTTAAATAACTCATTCAAAAAATCTTATATTTAGTAAGACTCTAGTTGCAAAAAGTTCTCTTTTTTTTCTGTTTAAATAACTTTGATAAACCGTAAAAAATCAATTAATCAATCAAAGTAAGACTATTAAAATCATTTTTGGTTCTTAAAAAAAATTTTCTGGCTTTAAAAACCTGCAAAGGTTGATAAACCGTAAAAAAATCAATTAATCAATCAATTAGAACATTTTGATTTTAACTCCAAAAAGACAATTTTTTTCTGGCGGTAAAACCGTAAAAAATGTTATCAATTTATTGGACTTGATAAAAATCATTTTAACTACAAAAAAAGTTCTGGTTATTTTCTGGCTTTAAATAACAAAGGTTGATTTTAACAATCAATTAGTTTTGTATCCATTTTATTCTTAAATGGTTTAAATAACCTGCAAACGTTGATAAACCGTAAAAAAAATCAAAATGTCTTCGTAAAATTTTTTATTTTTTGTTTTTTCTGGCTTTATTGAAAAAAATCTTTATAATCAATTAGTAAGACTTGATGCGTATTATGCAAAAAACCTAAGGATAGATTAATTTTAGTAAGACTTGTAATTTTTTTAACTAAAAAGTTCTTTTATTAAAAAATTTTTCTGTTTAAATAACCTGAGGTTGCCGTAAAAAATATTATTTATAGATATCAGTAAAATATTTTCGAAAAAGTTCTTACAAAATACGGTTTAAATAACGTTATATCAGTCCTCAATCAGCTTGTATCAGGAAAATCATTTTTAACTACAAAAAAGGAATCTAAAAAATATTTTCTGGAAAAACCTGATTTTTTAAAATCAATCAATTAGTAAGACTTGTATCAGTAAAATGAACCGAGCGGTCATAACCTGCCAAACACCGGTAAAATCAGAAAATCATTTTTAACTACAAAAAAGTTCTTACAATGTAAAAATATTTTCTGGCTTTAAATAACCTGCAAAGGTTGATAAACCGTAAAAAAATCAATTAATCAATCAATTAGAAAATCAGTAAAATCCTACAAAAAAGAGTGGAACCCTGCAAAGGCTTTTAAATAACCTGCAAAGGTTGATAAACCGTAAAAAATCAATTAATCAATCAATTAGTAAGACTTGTATCAGTAAAATCATTTTTAACTACAAAAAGTTCTTTTAAAAAACAAAGGTGTAAAAAAAAAATATTTTCAATTAGTAAGACTTGTTTAAAAATCTTTTAACTCCAAAAAAGCAAAAAAAAATATTTTCGTTTAAATAACCTGCCCGTAAAAAATCAAAATCAATCAATTAGTAAGACTTGTATCAGTTCATTTTTAACTACAAAAAGGATGTAAAAATATTTTCAAATAACCTGTTTAATAAAAAATTCTGGGAAAAAAAAAATCAATTTCAAAATTAGTAAGACTTCAGTAAAATCATTTTTTAACTACAAAAAAGTTTTTGTAAAAATATTTTCTGGCTTTAAATAACTTTTAAACCGTAAAAAAATCAATTAATCAACAATTAGGCTTGTATCAGTAAAATCATTTTAACTCCAAAAAGGGGGCAAATGAAAATATCACAATGCACAGTTAAAAATTTTAAAAAAAAACATAAAATATTTTCTGGCTTTAAAAACCTGCAAAGGTTGATAAACCGTAAAAATCAATTAATCAATCAATTAGTATATTTTTACATTTTAAATGTTATTTAAATAAAACCGTAAAAAATCAATTAATCAAAGATTAAAAAAAAACTACAAAAAGTTCTTACAATGTAAAAATATTTTCTGGCTTTAAATAAAGGTTGAAAACCGTTTAATTAATCAATTTTAATTCAGTGTTTTACAATTTTTTTCTGGCTTTAAATAACCTATTGATAAACCGTGCATCAGTAAAATCTTTTTTATTTAGTTATTTTCTGGCTTTAAATAACCTGTTGCCTCAATTAATCAATCAATTAGGTGTCAAAAAGTTTTTAAATAACCCAAAATAAACCGTTCAATTATTTCGTGACAAAACTTTATAAACCGTTCAGTACTTCAGGATGTACATGTAGAATAACTAAAATTCTGGACACACTTTAAAAATCAGGATCGGGGCAAATGAAAATATCACTGCACGTCACACTAAATGTTATGTACCAAAAATTTAAAAAAAAAAATACACGGAATTGTATCGCTTTTCAACTATTTGAGAATCACTGGTGTCTTTAAATTTTAACAAGGAAAAATTAGTAATCAAATTTTAAAAAAAAAAAAAATAACGAAGTCTCCTGAAATAAACATTTATTTTAAGACATATTTAAGTATTCAATGAAACCTATGCTCGGTATGATTTAGCAATTTTTTAAATGTTAGGCCTTATATTTTTTTGATCGGTATCACCCCGTGCAAGGCAATAAAGTCTCTAAGATACAAGGGGTTATAGGGTGTGGAGGAATTAGGAACAGAAACATTAACAATGAGTGGAAGAAGGAAAGAGCAATCAAAAGGACAGTAGATAGCGATTGACATTGCATTTAAATTTTTGGAGATTAAACTTGACTGGAAAGCATGAAACCGGAAGGGATTTCCACAAGCGAGAAGTGCTTATATACGATAAACATAGTCTCATTATCTTCCCCAAAGAAGATTAGCGGCACAGTTTTTATTTTGAGGGACTTCTGTTATTTTTTTTCTCGAGTGGTCAATAATGACTGTAGAAGACAAAAGGGAAAGGAAAGGATTATCCACTCTTTTTTTTTTTTTAATTTTTTTTTAAAGATTAACGAATTTAGCATGCATTTTAAAATCTCAAATAACAAAGGCTTGACTTAGACTAGGAAGCTATGTGCTTGGTGTCTCAAGCTTTTTAAAAATGAAGATTTTTTTTAATGTAAAAATAATTCATGAATTACTCTTCTATCAACTCTTCTAGTATATTATTATATATACGGTTGAGAACACAGGCTTATCTAATAAACATTTAATCGTTAATTCCTCTCCCTCAGTAAGAGAGATTACTGTTTAAATAATCTTAGACCAGTTCATATTGTGGAGGTGTTCAGCTACTCCACAACACCAATGAAAAACCACCAACACAAAAATAAAAATAAGAGAATTTTCTTATCTTCTCCAAATTTTATTTTCCGATGAAACTTACATAAAAGCGAAACATGTTAAATTTATAAACGTTTCTTATCTGTTCCTTACCCTCTCATAAATATTTTTATTTACACTCTCCCCAGTTGCATAATAGAATGTTACACCATCAAATTAATTGTTATAACTATTGTTAATTAGAATCAGATATTATAAGCTTAAATTCACAAGTTATCATCTTACATATGCTGTGTCTCGTCAGAGTGTAGGTAAATATGGCTCTCCACAGCTTCCTGTCCTTTGCAGTTCTAGTAGTCTTTGTCTTTTTACTATCCTCCCTCCTTGTTCCGCAATCAATTTACGAAAACCTTATTCGCTGGTTTCTTCCGCATCTCTGGCCTTCAATATGTCCTGTTAGTGTCAAATTCTCTAAGCCGTCTTTTCTCATTACGTGTCCCAGGAATTTCAGTTGTGTCTTTCTGATTTAATTAGTTTCAGGTCATCCCATAAGTTCTGTCCGAATTTTAAATTTTTGTTAAAATGAACGAAATTTAAAGAGTATTTTATAATGTCTAATGGAGCTGAACATTATTTTTATGTTTAGATGCGTTTAAACTGATTAAATCTTATTTCAGAGAACAATGAAATTAAATTTTGTTTGATTAAAACCCTGCTAACATGGAAGTACCCAAGAATCATTTTGGGCACAATGCTTTATGAGTTCAAGAAAGGAAACTCAGCAGCCGAAGAAAACATTCACTCAGTTTATGGAGAGGAATGTGTGAATGAAAGAACTTGCAGAAGATGGTTTGCAAAATTCAGAGGTGGAGATTTCACCCTTGAAGATGAAGATCGAACCAGACGTCCAGTTGAGTTTGATGAAAAGCTTCTTGAAGCAGCCCTTGAAGAAAATCCTGCTTTACCAGTTGAGGAATTGGCAGTGGTTCTCAGTTCAAACCATACAACTATTCATCGTCATCTTCAACAACTTGGAAAAGTTCCTAAACTTGGAAAATGGGTGCCTCATGAATTGTCTGAAAACAACCTCAAACCCCTAGTTGACATCTGCTCTTCTCTCCATTCTCGCCAACTTGTTTCACCTTTTTTGGATAGACTTGTGACTGGCGACAAAAAATGGATCTTTTATCGAAATGTTAAGCGTCGTAGACAGTGGCTTGGTAAAAGGGAAGGCTCCCAGCCACAGCTGAGAAGGGAACTTCATGGGCAAAAGATTCTTCTTTCAATATGGTGGGATCGCCAAGGAATAATCCACTTTGAATTCTTACCACCTAATGCAACAATTAATGCTCAAATATACTGTCAGCAATTAGAGCATTTGAATCAAGCTTTGAGGAAAAAAAGACCTGCTCTAGTGAATCGAAAAGGGGTGATGTTTCATCAGGATAATGCGCGAGCCCACACAGCAAGAATCACGTCACAAAAGATCGAAGAACTTGGTTGGGAGAAAATTCCTCATCCACCTTATTTCTCCCGATCTTGCTCCTTCAGACTACCATTTGTTTCGTAGCTTACAGAATCATTTGGAATAAACAGCTTTTGTAACACAGGAAGAGGTTAAAACTGACATTTGTGAATTCTTCGAATCAAAGCCAAAAGAATTTTACAGTAATGGAATTAGTAAGCTTGTTAATAGATGGAAGGAAGTCATAGATAATCAGGGAAAATACATTGTTGATTGAATCTGTAATTAAATGTAACATTTGGTCACTTGTTTTCTTTATTCAAAATTCGGACAGAACTTATGGGATGACCTGATAATTGTTCTTTTTGTTTCCGTTGTAACCAGGTTCTCTTCATGGTATTCTCAATAACCTCCTGTAGAACCCCGCCTCAGCTGCCTCATGTCTTCTCTTCGTCTGTGAGAAAATTGTTCAATATTCATTGCTACATAGGAAGATTGATATTACATACCTCGCTCATCATCCGACCGTAGTTGGGACCATCGAGTCAGTTCGAACGATCCTTTCTTTTGCTGTATATATAGTATGTGTTACGCCAGGGTTACATACAGTTTTTGAATTCAGAGCTACTTTCTCATAGACCGGTTGCCACCCTCAGCTAAAGAACCCATTCTCTCCTGCTATTTATCCATAGTTCGTGGCAGAAGAAGATTCATACCTTTTCCAAGGGTAAGTGAATGTAATGGATCCGAGTGGAATTCGAACTCGGCTCTCCGATTCCTCAATCCGATCCGCTATCTACCGTGCCTCCAAATTGCCTCTATGTAGTTCAGCACTTATCATTTAAACAAATACATCCTTAAATTTTTACTAACGTCATTTTGAAAATTCCAACGTAACTACGAAAAATAAAATGGCTTGCATAATAAAATCTGATATTACTTAGTAATATTGTAGACTGAATAAGTAGATAATCTCAGAATGCCTACTAATGTTTCTGTGAGACTAAGTTACTAATCCTTGATCTAAATTAATTTACTAATTCCAAATCATTTATTATGTTTTATTCTTCTGGAACATTAGGTTGCCTAATGAGGATTGATGTCGCTACCTAAAAACTGTCTATACGATTATCTATTAACTCCTCATCCACGCCGAATCATCCTGAAAATAGTTACTACTCCTTGGCTATTCTGTAACAGAGTAATAATATTAGGGTACCCAATGAGGATTGATGTCGCTACCTAAAAATTGTCTATACGATTATCTATTAACTCCTCATCCAGGCCGAATCAACCTGAAAATAGTTACTACTCTTTGGCTATTCTGTAACAAAGTCATAATATTAGGGTACACAATGAGGCTTGAGATCGGTACAGAAAATTGACGTATGAGATTAGCTTCTAACCCCTTATATACGTCTAATCATTCTAAAGATGTTTTACTACTTTTCACTATTCTGGAACTAAGTCATAATATTATGGTACCCAATGAGGATTTATCTCGGTACAGAAAAAATGATATGCGAGACTAGCTTCTATATTCTAATCCACGTCGAATCATTCTAAAGATTTTTAATAGTATTTCACTAATATGGAACTAAGTCATAATATTAGGGTCCCCAATGAGGCTTGATCTCGCTACAGAAAAATAATATGCCAGACTAGCTTTTACTCCCTCATACACGTCGAATAATTCTAAAGCTTTTTACTAGTTTTTTACTATTCTGGAACTAAGTAATAATATTATGGTACCCAATGAGGATTGATCTCGGTATAGAAAGAATGATAAGAGAAACTATCTGGTAATCCCTGAACCCCCTGATCCATCCTAAACATTTTTAATGTTTTTTTTTTGCTCTTCTTGAACGACGCCATAATATAAGGATCGATCTCGCTACAGTAGTACTGGTGTCTGAGAGAGGATAAGGGGAGCACCAGTAAAGTAATCAATGAAGGCAATCGAGTCTGCCTGTCGGAATGTACAAAAATTTATTTTTTCATGTTTTAATGACAGGAAATTAGTAAAAAAAATAATTATGTTTTATTTCTAAAGCGATGTCATAAAGTGTTTTAATTATTGTTAATTGATGGCGGAAGTTAATTGCTGAGAAAATAATGAGTTTAAATGGTTCGGTAAACTTGAAACCAGTGAATATATATATATATATATATATATATATATATATATATATATATATATATATATATATATATACCCCTTTTTACCAGATGGTACATCGTTTGACTTTGGCGTTTTATCGTTCAAACTAGGGCGTTGTTTAAGTTCAATAATTTGAAAACATTGGGGATTTTTTTTCGGCAGCTATAGCGTTTTATAGAAACAACACATAAGTTTGTTTTGTTAAGCCTAACGTCATACGGGCACACACACACATACGTAGATACACACACACACGTATATATATATATATATATATATATATATATATATATATATGTGTGTGTGTGTGTGTGTGTGTGCGAGCGGTGTGCGATTATAGAAGATGTTTTTGCTACTTTATTAAATTTACTTGCCCTGCATGTTCTTTTTCAAGGCAGCTGCATCGAGCACTTTCTGATATAAGTCCATTTTCTGGTACGGTATTTTTCCGGCCTCTTAACAGATTTGTTTATCTATCTATCTATCTATCTATCTATCTATCTATCTATCTATCTATCTATAGAACAAGTGGTAGAAGTTGTAGGCTGTGCCTAGAAGAGAAGCTGGCTATAGCAACCTTATAAGAACAGAAGCACTTTGTTAAATAGCAGAACTGGGATAATATCCAGGTGTAGACATATAAGTAAAAATCTTCTTGGTCTCTACTACACTGGATGAAGAATTTTTTTCTACACCTCATCCCCTTCTCTACTTCCGGTGTCATACTGTATAATTATAGTATGGTAGTACGAACACTTATTACCCACTACCTGAAGAGACCTGACCGTCGAAACCAAGGTTGTGTGCGATTAAAGAAAGGGTTGTTGCTCCATTATTATATTTAATTGCCCTGCATGTCCTTTTTCTAGACAACTGCATCGAGCACTTTCTGATATACATCCGTTTTGTGGTACGTTATTTTTCCGGCCTCTTAACAGATGCGTATATATATATATATATATATATATATATATATATATATATATATATATGTGTGTGTGTGTGTGTGTGTGTGTGTGTGTGTAGCTCATTGTTTTAAAAAATAAGCTATATCTCGTGCTCGATGATTCGGGTAAACAACGAAACTCAGACGTTGATATATGTGTTTTATTAACATTATATATATATATATATATATATATATATATATATATATATATATATATATATATATATATATATATATATATATATATATATATATATATATATATATATATATATATATATATAATAACATTATCTATACATATAATAACATTATATATATATATAATAACATTATATATATATATATATTATTATATATATATAATATTATATATATATATATATATATATATATATTAAGATATTTTTAGGTTTATACATTCTTTTTTTTATAAATACAAATATTTAAGTAAATGCTCTGTTTACAATAAACAGTATTAACATTTACCGGCCTGAATGTCCGAGAAATTATCATAGAAAATATGCGTCCTCCGACAGGAATCGAATTTGTATCCTATACGGAACCGTCATATAGCCTGACGTGCTTTTACCGATTGGGCCACAGAGGAGCGTTTCGGTTAGCAAAGTCGGTTTTACTTTTTTTAAACTACAATTTTCCATGATTTTCTCACGTACATTCATATTTGCTCAAAGCGTATCCAAATGTAAACAAATGACGTCACAATTATTTTAAATGGACAAAGTCCGACAATTATTTTAAGACATTTTTATATTTATACATTCTTTTTGCTAACCCTCTCTCTCTCTCTCTCTCTCTCTATATATATATATATATATATATATATATATATATATATGAGATTTGATCAAAAAGGATCGGGTCTAGTGCTATTAATAGAAAACTGCAACACATTTAATCCCCTTAGAAGTAGTCCGCTTCTGAAGCCACACACTTTCCCTTGATGGAAACATTCCTGGGTCTCTCTTTTTGGGGATAGCGAGCAGCTGTATCGTGTCAATCTCTTAGATTTCTTCGACATCCCGAAATTTTGTACCTTTCAAGTGGGAATTGATTTTTGGAAAAAGTAGCAAGGGCTGAAATCTGTGAAATATGGTTTGTTGTCGGACCTGGGGTATATGGTGCTTGGCCAAAGACTGCTCCCCAAGTCATGGTCACTGACGGAAACTTTTTGGTATGCTGAGACAATCACACTCTACACACTTTCCTTCCAAACACTGCTATAAAGGACTAAAGTGAGAAAGGACGTTATAACTTAGTGTATACTTGCGACAAGGTTCGAGAATCAATCTGCGCCAAGCGTCTTCCCTCTGTGTACTTTAACTCCGTTACCATAGCAACAGCCTTTATTAAACCTCGTGCATATTCAAGAATAAGCTTTCGACGCACGTGAGTCATCGTCAGAGGACTCAATGAGGAAAGGAAAGGAAAAAAATATGCATTTTAAGCAGCAATAGTAAGAATTTTGACTTCCTCGCACCCCTGATCATGACTCATTATTTTTAAATGCACAGACTCGCACACATGTATTTTCGTATGTATGTATGTGTAACACATAGCCGTCTTATGACTTGCTAGGTTTCAAAAAATGGGATTTGACTTTAAAAACAGAAAAGTAAAAATAGCGACAATTTTGAAAACAATGTGCTGCTTAAAATACAGATTAATTTTCTTTTTCATGTGATTCAAAAAACTCATTCGTGATATATATATATATATATATATATATATATATATATATATATATATATATATATATATATATGTAAAATGTAAAAGAACGCAAAGTAAAATTTCAGCGTTCGAAACATTAATCTAAAACAGAGATCAATACAAAAGTAGAGCAGGATATATTTTTATTTATTATGTGGTGTTACATTAGAAAATGCACATACCCACTACAAAACTGTACATCTTGTTTCAACGTTAAAAAAAATTTTTTATCGTTTCATCATGGAGAATAACGATGCGACTCGCATCGTGATACTCCACAGTTTTGTAGTGGGTATGTGCATGTTCTAATCTAATTCTGCATAATATATATATATATATATATATATATATATATATATATATATATATATATTCAGATATAGATAAATATATATCTGTAAATTACAATATGAATGAAGACAAAAAGAATGTTTTTCTTTACCCTTTCTTCTGTGATCAGATGGCGAAATGTTTCAATTAGAATGAATTTTCATTTCCTCACCATTCATATATATATATATATATATATATATATATATATATATATATATATATATATATATTATAAATTAATTGATTTAAAAATTGTTTGAAACATGGTTAGAACTGTTTGAAAATTGTTTGAAACATGGTTAGAACTGTGTAAAAAAAAAAAAAAAAAAAACATATTTTAAATCAATTAATTTATAATATTAATGCTCTGTAAATTTACATTGAGCACTATTTTATAAAAATATCTATAAGAAGACCGGATTATATATCTTACTGTTCTTTCTTTATATATATATATATATATATATATATATATATATATATATATATATATATATATATACTAATAATCTTATAAATATAAGCAGCTATACTGTTCAGCAAAACCTTAGGTGTTTTAGCTTGTAAATGAACAAACCAAAACCCAACGGGAAAAAAGGGAAAAAAAAAAAAAAGAACTAAGAACATGTACTTCTGGCGAAAAAATAATCGTCTAGAATCTAAGTTCAGTGTCCAAAGAAAAAAAACCTACGACACGTGTAAAGTAAAAATGACTAAGCAAAGTGCTCAATACGCTAAGTAGAGCAAAGTAAGTAAACCTAAAGAGCCAGACAAACCTACCTAGGTTTCACCTATGTGGATCGTCATGGTAAACTGGCTTTTTACCCTGACGATATGCGTAGATGAAACCTAGGTAGGCTCGTTAGGTTTATATATATATATATATATATATATATATATATATATAAGTATTGGGAGGATTTGATAATTATATTTAATTAATTCATCGAGTCTGATAGAAACCTCCACAGAATGCAGGGAAGCACTGGACGCCCGTTTCCTCCTATATTTGGGACTCATCAGCAGTGCGCATCCACTACCGAGAATTGAAACCCTGACAGTTAGGTTGTCAAGTGAACATCATACCAACTGTTCCAAATGGGCCTCGGCGACGAAGAGATTACAAATCAGACTCAACTTAGCGCCGTTCGCTCACATATTCCGTGGCGGAACTCTACTGAGTTCTCTGTAACCATAGGACTGTGCCCCCTGGAGCATATATATATATATATATATATATATATATATATATATATATATATATATATATATATATATATATATATATATATATATATTAGATTAGTTATTGGTATGTGCTGGATATCTTCAAAGGCTGAAGTGACGAACTTAACCGTTTTTCTTTCATATTACAATATATTTGTTGTTGTGTATATTGGTTCGGGAAAGTATTAATTCTTTCAGGAAAAGTGTAATTAGGAAAAAAAAAATGATAATATTCGATGGCGGCAATCTCGATGATTTTCCTTTTACTCTCTCTCTGCTTCCATGCCAAATATTCAGACGGGATACATTCCTTAGTTTCACCGGTTCAAACCTTTTCTGCTAAGACTCACTATGCCGCATACACTGAGGCGAACGAGCTCCATTCCAATCGTATTCTATCAGTTAGAACGAAGCTTCACTTCGACAGGTTCCAAATATCCTTTCCCGACCATTAGAATCTTAACCTCTTTAAATCTATAGTTAACTCTTATCTTTTCAACATATCTTGACGGGCGTAACCATACCAGCGTCAACCGATATCTTGTTAAATTAAAACATCTGAGCTAGACATTTATTTTTCTGATGATTATCAGCTAAGTTAAGGGGACTTCACAACCACCATAGCAAGCGGCGCTGACAAAGTAGGTCACTAAATGAAGATAGATTATTTTTTAGACAAAGGTGACAAGACAAAGAACATTGTTCTCTATAAGATAGTGCTCACTACCCGTGAAAAAAAGTGACCGACTCGCATCGACGGGAATGGGAAGATATCTGTGAGACTGTTCGCCTGCCCCGTCATCTACGATTCATCTCTGTCTGGCTCGTCTATAGCAGAAAGCTATAACCAGAAAATAACATTCTCTTATCACTACAAATAGTTTCATGATTCTGTTTCGTGGGTAACGATCTGGCCGAAGGGTTATTTTTAAGCTACAGGCGTTTAACTAAAAGAAACTGCACACTGATAACGAATCCAGGGCCTGTGCCAGGTTGACGCCCACTAAAAACTTTGATACGCCCCCCCCCCATCTATTATATGTCGATTTCAAATTTTCCCAACCTGGTGACCACAAATCCTTGAATGCAAATTGGGAGGTAGGGGCGCGCATTTTTTTAATTACCAAAAATCAAGGAATTATCCAATTTAAATGAAAATTTCAGTACGTATTCATTAGTTATTTACTTTTATAATGAACAGGATTTTTTTTATTTAAAAAAAAAATAAGAAAATGTTATTCTTTTTGTAATAACCACCAATATTTTCATGACTAAATTTTACTCGAAAAAAATGTTTGTCGCAATTTTTTACATTTCTATAAAGATTAATCACCGAAATATCTGGGCTGAAAAAAAAAGTTTTACAAAGATTCCAACACAACACAAACAGGATTGTCTTAAAAATTTGTTTTAAAAACAGTATTTCAGTTTTCGAGAAAATTTTTCATGTGTTGAAATCTTTAAACATGCTTATTTTTTTTAAGTGAT